>RCWM02000942.1:0-240001 GCA_003667255.2 Euschistus heros | reverse complement strand
TTAATGCATCAATCTTATAATTATATTGTCTATAACATCCTTAAGGCTACGAGGTTCTGAGCTAAAATAACATAATGATAAAAGGTATTGGTCATTTAATTCAAACAAGGATTTCAATTTTTAAATAGAAGACCATGCTGAATATGGCAATAATGCTTGTGTATTACTCTTGTTTATATATCATGTTATACAGCTCTGAGTAGATTGCATCCGTATTGATTTAATGCACATAAATATGTATGATAAAAGCCATTAAACATCCTTTTAAAATTAAAGTGCTCACGTGAATTCTACAATTTATTAAACAATAATCAATTAATAATTAGTAGCATTATTTTCAATCTTGGTAATTGAATGTTTCAAAACTGTGTTTGCCTTGCATGATGTTTGTTCCTACACTACTCTTACAATAGTATTCAATCATTACACTAGTATGCATTATATCATTTACCATTATCAATCAATATTTATTACTGGACTTAGTATTAAAAACAAATGATTTGTAATTACCGATGATACAACCGAAAAAACTAAAAAATCAAAAAACGGCATATAAGGTCGTCAGATCATTTAATGCGAGGAAAAACTATGAAAATCAACCTATTCATAGGTTCTGAGATATTTTGGGAACATGTCTGCACATCCCTCCCAACAACTCCTTCTACATTTCAAACATACTGAATATATTGTTTTGGAATCATCACGTTTGGAGTAACCTATGTATTATTAACAACATCTCTTTGAATCAATGAGCATGTTATTATATCAATAATTATTAAGGATTTTGGTTTAATTATCAAATAACATTAATTTGATTTAAGTTGTAATTATATATAATAATAAATTAATGAAATGATGCCATGTTTCTTTCATATGTATTGGTAAAAATGTTGGTAAATTTTTAGTATTTCTATTATGCAGAAGGGTTATTCAAAAAAAAAAAAATTTTGAATGAAAAACTTGATATGCGGTCATACAACCATTATCATAATCCACAGACATAGTTTGGCAAATACAGTGGTAAAAACTGTTTTCTATATATAAATATGTAGTCATTACAATGATTTATCACTGATTTTGAAATCTCACTGTATGTACAAATGTTTGTTTTAGGTCGTACTTTTATTTATAAGAAAAATTTTTTGGGGGTATAACGCAGATAAAAAATTTCTATATCCGGAATGAAAAATGGATGCAATAACATAAACATGACTATGAAAACTATGTACATTTTTAATAATGTGAATTAAGAAAAAATTGCAGATGCTATTTTGCTAAAACAGTTAGCATAATTTGACATGTGGTTATAGGGACTAAAGATTGTCTTTATAAACCAATATGGAGACCAGAAACATTTATAAGTGATATTAAAAACTTAATTTATAGATAGTAAATTGTAGAAACATAATGCATCATTGACTAAAAGTTTTTTCTTTAACATTGAATAATTGTCTGCACCTATCTTTAGAAACCACAAACAGTTAATTAATTATTAAAATTATTATTTTTCATATATTGATCATTTCAGATCAAATCTTTTTAAATCAAGGAAACCTTCAAGATGGATACATGGAGATTTGATTCCCTGTAATGGTGATTGACAATAAACAACAAACATGAGGATATTAGAGAATACCAATCATTTACTTTTGCCATATAAGCATCGTCTTGCGCTAAATTAATAAGAAATAACTAACATTTCACAATTTTATTTACAATTTTCAAACAGAGAAACCATTTACACCTGTGTGGGAATATCACAAAAGAAAACAACATACTTCATAACAGTCTAATAAATGATGGTAGATTAAGTAATGTTTAACACCCTTTGGGTATTTTTGTTTCCTCGCATTATTACTTGGTGCTTAGTTTTCCAAAAAAAAAAAGAAGAAAACGTTAAATTTTCCAACACGCCAAGGAAATAATACACTACGAGCAATTTATTATATTATACAAAATCTAAATTATTCCTTATTAAAACACTCAAAGCTAGTGGAGGGCTCTATCGGTACTCTGCAATTCCCACAAAAAGTAAAAAGGTCATATTCAAATAAATGAAGTAAGTAGAAAAAAAAAAAAATTTAAGCGTAAAATTTCTAACTATATTCTGTTTAAAATATTAGTTAGAAAATGACTAAGCAGTTCAAATTGTAAATCGTACAAGAAAAATTTATACTATGCACAAGACATCAATTTCTTACACACAGCCTTGTAGATGGAAACAAAGAAACTCTTCAAGTGTGGTGGACTATTAGTTTGCAGAATTACAAAACTAATTGAACTTGAGATTTATATTTCATACATAAAATTAAAAATATATAATAAAATAATAATATAAATTTAATATATAAACTAAATCGATAAGATGAAAACTGACTGCATGAAAAAAAGAAAAATCTCTTGAGACATAGTGACTCCGTAACCTCTAGGCAATTTTTAAACATACCAATCCTGAAAATTCCTATTGGAAAAGTAGTCCTTCAAGATTTCAACTTATTAAGTGATACAGTAAGAAGAAAGTGTGTAAGGCAACAAAAAAAAAACCAAAAAAAAATGCAAAAAACCCTACTTCTTGTTTCGCTTTATAGGGTAATAATGTAACTCTGGATTTTAAATTGAATTTATATGTAATTCAAGTCATTAAAAAAATCATAAGTGGTTGTTTTAAAAATTTAAGAACAAAAAATGCATAGAGTTCTAATAAACTATTAAGAAACAATAAATTAATACCAAATAGAGAAATAAACAATTTATGCATCACATTAAATGCGATTTTTTCTGTAGGTAAAAATTAATGAAATAAAACTGATGTAATGATTTCATAATTTCAAAACCAGCTAAGTCCATTTTTTTTTTAATTTCATAGCTTGACAATAAAGGTAAAGGTCAGACTGGATTACGAAGGGGAAAAATTTTTGTATGACCGTTTTATATCTGATTTAACTACTTTTTTTGAGGGAAAAACCTTTCACCTAAAGCATACTCTAGTAGAAAAACAATTCAACAACAAAAAAAATAAAAATCTTGAAATTGGACTTAGCTGGTTTTGGCATTCCACGCCTCAATTAATAAATTAATTATACATTAGTACTAACAGAACTTCACCAACACAATTAATGATAATCAATTATGAGACTGATCAAAGAAAAAAAAGACAACCCAAAACATAAATACATTAATATTGATAATTATAATAAATATTTATTGAAATCTATTGGCGAAGTAGGGGCTATTATCAAACGCCTATGGATTTCAAAATTAATGAGGATAGTATTAAATTTTTTTTTTTTTTTTTTTTTAATACCTCCATAAGAAGCATATTTAAATCAATTGATGAAATTATATTACATCTGTTTTTATTTGATTAATATTGCCACAAAAAAATGGATATTTCACATGATAAAATATGTTCCCTCTTTTTTTTTTTTAATTTAAATAGTATCAGAGCCAATCCTACTGAATAATAAAGTTGGTTGTAAAAACTACAATAAAATTTAAAGCAATAAATAAGATTGGTGATTAATAATTCTAATCCCTAACCTAAAACACAATAAGTCGACAAAAAATTATGTTTTTCCGTTTCCATAAGAAGGAACTCAAAATAGTTTAAAAAAAAAAAGAATAATAGAAAAAAAGAAAAACAAGATTTTCCATTATTTTGAAAAATTATAAATTAAACAACACATATTAGATCTATAAAGAGTTCAAAATTTAATTTTAAAAATGTGATCACTTATTTCAACCATAATATGTTTCAGTGGCTGTAAGAGGTTAAAACTGATTAAATTTATATGAAAATTATCAATCCAGATTTATACCACAGCAAGAGGTAGAAAATCAATTAATTGCAAAATTATGTTGGGTAAAGAGTGGTGTTATTTAGTATTTTTGATAACTTGTAACCTGTGAAACTAATTTTATGTAGGAGAGGTATAAACTAGAACTAACAATGTTTTGGAATATAGTCAGTTTTACTAAAGTAAAAATTTTTAAATTTAACCAAAGAATAACAAAACTGCTATTCTAATATAAATTATAAGAGAAAAACTTTAATAAATTAAGTTTTATTATTTTTAAATCATGTTACGACTATTAACTTACTCGTTTTTAAGCCAGTAGCATTAGTGTCAGATTTTTAATAAATGTTGTTTAAACTTTTAAACTGACACACTTTTGCATTTGTACAAATATTAGAATGATTATCATATAGCATGTATGTTCTAGAATTAAATAATAAAAAAAAAAAATTTCTCTTAAAATTTTTTATTAGATTTAACTTTATTATTTTTAGACATCCCCCAGAAACATTAAAAAATGGTATCTGAAAATGTCCCAGAGTAAATTATAACACAAAGAAGAAACTAAAAAATAATTCAAGATCACTCTGATCAGAGAGCACTTGCATCATTGACTAAACCAACCCGAAAAACACATATTATAACTTAATAAAACAACAAATAAGAAGGGAGTATGACCTGGATCATACTACCTGCCTCATATTTCTCGTATTTAAGTGCTTACCTCAAGCCTCAACAGTAACGCCGTGTAACACTGTAGTGTGTTTCAAGGCAGCTCTCCCGAGGAAGCCTGAGAGAGAGGTAATAGTTATAACCAGAGGTGGGGTCAGGGCAAGAGTATCGTTAGCCTGGAAGGGCAGAGACAATACTACGAGACTAATACAACAAGGCTATACGAAATAACGAAGCTACGAAGAGAGGCCGCTAGTCACAGGCGGAGGCCACCGCATGTACAGCAGCACTGCCTCCTCTGGGACCTCCTACCTTCGCCGCGGCACTCGCCCAGGCGACGTTTCCTAGGGGTAGGGCTGAGCTCCTCATCACTACGACCTATAAAGAGGCAGAAATATACTATAAACTTCTTCATTTTCCTCCTATACAATTACAATTACATAATTAAGTATTAAATAGTATAAAGATTTAGTTGAAGATAAAATTTTCAATTGAGTGTACTAAGTGATTAATAAAATTTTCAATTGAGTGAACTAAGTGGAATGATACAATTTTTAATAACTCATATTTAAATATAATAAGGTTTTTTTAAATAAATATAAGATAAGGAGAAGTGTATGACACAAAGATACAAGAAAAATTAAGTTTGGACATAATACTAAAATTAAAATGACGTAATAACTAAAGTTGACATAATATTAATAATTTATTAATTTTAATTTATAATTAAAATGACATAATAATCATACTGAAAGGAAGTTAATTTATGATATAATTTCTCTTATCTCATCAATATTCCTTTTGAATAATTTTCTCTCCATTCTGCTTATCTTACACTTGAAATTGTAGCAACAAAATTGTAACATGAATTGAGTTCACTTAATTAAAAATTGTATCATTCAATTAAAAATTGAATTATTCAACTAGATTTTGATACTACGAGGGTAAGTCAATAATTATCCGCAATATAGTTATAAAATTTATTTGAAATGAAATAGGAAACCTTACAAGTACACAAATCATTTTTTCGACATAGTCCCCTTGCTTTTCAACGCACTTGGTCCAACGTTGTTCAAGTTTCCTGATGCCCTCATGGAAGAAGGTTTTGGGTTTAGATGCGAGCCAGGAATGCACCGCTTCTTTCAATGCTTCGTCCGAGGCAAATCGACGGCCCCCTAATTGCCTGTTTGAGTGGACCAAACAAGAAGTTGTCCCCTTCGTTAACATAGCGATCCAAATGTTTTGTGCACACGTCCAAGCGCGTTTGTTTATGCAACTGTGTCAGTTGTTTTTCACGGAACCCATCTTGCACAAACTTTATGAAACCCAAGTCTGCTGTAAATGATTTCGTAGGCAGAACCGTGGCTAATTTGCAGACGATTTGCCACGTTGTCAACAGTTATCCGTCTGTCTGAGAGAATCATTTCACGTGAACGCTCAATGTTTTCCTCGTTTATGGCGGTAACTGGTCGTCCAGCTCCTTCATTTTGCGTAACACTTGTGCGACCATTTTTGAATTTTTCAATCCATTCATAGACACTCCGTTGTGGCAAACAATTGTTCCCGTACTGTACCAAAAGTCTTCGATGAATTTCGGCCCCTGATACACCTTCCGACCACAAAAAACGGATCACTGAACGTTGCTCTTCTTTGGTGCAAATAGAAAGTGGAGCGGCCATTATTAACAGCACGACAGCGATAACAAAACTAACCTACCAGCTTGATACGAACATAAACATAACAACGAATAAACAAAGCATGCGCCATCAACACAAAAGAACAGTACTGCCAACATAAACAAAAATATAGCTATATTGCGGATAATTATTGACTTACCCTCGTATTTCATACTTAAATACGTAATTAACACTTTTGATATTCTTTTGTTAATTAATTTTTTGCTTTGCTCGTTAAATTTTCATTTGGTCACATCTAGTTTTAGTTAATTTTTAATCCTTAAGAAGACGAGAGTCAAGTCAGGTTCAAATGTCAAAATATAATATCAACAATTCATAAAAAAATATTTATGGGTTTTAAAGCTAACAGATAAAAATGAATCTTTAACAAACTGAAGCTAAAAGAAAAACTTAAATGATGTTGATATTCAATTATATAATTTCTAACATTCTTAGAGTCAACCCAAAGTAGATATTTATGATGATGGTTAATTTATTTTCTTTCAGATAAAGTTCACAAGGCTTTTTCTTTATATTATATATCAATATTTTCTTACTACTTTAGTTATACTTTTATTAAATTTCTCTTATCCTTATGGAATAACTTTAAACACTACTATTTATTTCTCATTAACAGATAATATATAACATTTATATAAACATTAATATAAAAAATTATCTGGCAAAAATTGACAATAACCAATGAGCAAGCAACTTACCCACTAACCACCAGTAGTTTGAGATATACTTGCGAAGACCAGGTACTGAAACAAGCTGGCGCAACGTCTGAGTATCACCACCCAGAGCTTGAAGGGCAAGCAACTTCAAAGATACTGGATGGGATATAGACAAGGTGACCCGCATAGCACTTTGAGCAGCAGTAGAACATACCATAGGGTACAGGACACTGCTTCCAATCGAGCGGAATGCTATCCCTAAAATGATTAATAGCATTGATTTTATATATTTATTGTTTTTTTTTTTTGTTTTTTTTTATGTCACATTAAAAACATTTTTATTTATAAAATAAAACCACAACATATGAAGCGAATATTTAAACAACTTTAATTATATAATGCAGACAATTACATTAGACTTTTTTTTTTAAAATTAATTAGAATAATTTTATAGATTTAATAATTTTTTTTAAAGGAGTATTGAAGCTGTTTCTATTTGATACATAGGGTTTAGTTGTATACAAGATTTTTTTTTTTTTACTATAGCTAATAACTTTAACAATATACTTTAACCAGAAAACACTTAAAAACAAAATATATACCAAGTTAAACAGAAACTAATTACCTAGCGGACGACGATTCAAAAAGAATTCAAGAGTTCCTTTCCACATATCCAAATAGATACCAATAATACTTCCTTTGCCAAAAGGTGGCCCATACCACTCCATCTTTCCATTGTGCTGTAATCTACCTGAAATTCATTAACATTCCTTTCAATAAAACAAAACAATATTTGAACAAAGAGATAATATAAAATCAATAGCAACAAACAATTATGAGAATAAAATGGTGAATTATAATAAACCTGTTTAATGTAGATAAAAAAAAACACATTTAATATTCAAATAATCAGAATTAAAATAAAATAATTACGATTCTAAAAAATAATTAATAAACTTATGAATAACCACATAAATAAGGAAACCAAACAATGTTAAGGCCTTGAAGGCAGTCAAGGTTTGGGTGATAAAGTATTCACATACAAGCCATTTATTTTAATTTTTAAAACCTCTACCAGTTGAGAGTGAGGAGACACCAGGAACAAAAAAGATGGAAACCAGCAACAATAAGGAATATGGTGAGTCAAACTAAGCAGTCAAAATGTATTTTATTCCAATAAAATGTAGAGTTGAATGAGCAAAAAAAAAAAAAAATGTTTAAAACAGTATTAGTTGTTAAGCTACAATAAATTAAGATAGTTTTTATGTGATTATGTATTATACAAAAATAAAAACAAGTAATGCAAGTCACCATTCAAAATCAAACCTTCAGAACTTGAAATTGGCAAACCTGATAGGGTCTTTTAATTCAATCAGAGCAATGTTTTCTTTTATCATATACAATAAAATAATTATAAGTAGAGTCTTCAATGGTCTATCTTCTTAAGGAAGTAATTTACAGAGAATGATAATGATAAGCGCAAATGCATATTTGTCCTTCACTTTCAAAAACATGAGTTTAATTATTAAGTTATTAGAGTTGTTATATCAAGTTATAAGAGATAAGTAAGTTGTATTGAGTTATTAGAGTTTAATACGAGTTTAAGTATTTATGTTGCATATTTGGAAAAAAATTTACCATAGCAGATATTTTAGCCTCTAACATATATTTTAAGCATATTCAATTTATTTCTGGCATAAAAAGATATATATGTTATTAAATTAAGTGTTAATATTTTCATATAAATTAACATTTGACATAATATTAATCATATTTTTAGGTTTCATTAGATTGCTGATTCAAATGGCATAATATAAGATTTATATTGGCTTATATAAACTATTATGTAAAAGAACAAGCAATTTTTAGTTTGTGATCACTAACCATGAAAACTACAGAATACAATTTTAATTACATCTTCATAGTTCAAAGAAGGCTAGGAATAATAAAATTTACAGATTTTCAGTTAAATTAAAAAAGCAAAAGATTTGTGGTCCGCAGTGAATTTTGATAAACAACCGATAGGTAGCGAGTGCCATTCAAGAGAGGTTACGAAGGTAAGGAGCTAAAAATTTATAATAAAATTTACTTATTTTGAGTTAAATAGTGATTAAAAAAACTATTAATGTGTTGTAACATATGGATCCCAGTGAAGTTTAAAAATCAACTGATACGTGGCTAGTACCATTCTGCAACAGAGTTTGCAATGGTAAAACTATTGAACCCATCTGTACCAAATTTTAACTACATCGTCTTCATAGTTCTAGGAAGTAAATTAGGACATAAGTACAATTATAAAGTTTACTGAATATCGTATTGAATGTAAGTGAATATAGACTTTGAATTACTGAAAAACATTATTCTTTGAATGGAAAAAGCACTAAAAAGTATTTCTTGCAAAATTACATGGAGCAAGGGAAATAGTTTCTGTAGTTCACAGGCACTATTTGTCACTATACTTGCACAGATACATGTGAAAAAAAAAATTTGTCTTTAAAACTAAATTGGATCAAAATTGACCACAGACAAATAAACGATTTCACAAAAAGCAATTTTGAAATGCATCACTTGTTAATTATAACAGTTAATTTATAATATTACTTTACATTAGTAAGGCATTAGTGTTGCTGATGAATTGAAAAAAAAAAACTTCAATAAATTTAATAGTTTAGTAAATGATATAAATATTTAAAATCTAACTAATGGACAATACATTTTATTGTAATTAAAAATCTTTTAATTGTACTTTATGGTGAGACCATGCTGTTCACATGGAGTTAAAGACATCTGGGTTGGACAATACTTTAATGTAATGAATAACATTGAAGTAATCACAATGTATACATAACAAAGGGAATGTATCATATATGTACATACATATTCTTTGTAATTTAAAAATTTTGATTAATTCATCAATCAAAAGCCAGATATGGATCTGATTTCAGTTACCCATAAAACCTATGCTACACCAGTAATTGAAAACCATGAAAGTTCGGTCATCGTCTGATAGCTCTTCTAGTAAACTAAAGTATCATTTAAGTTAGTTAATATATTTAAAATAAAATCATTTAATTTCCAAAGCCATTCTTTAAGTTTTGTATATAACACAATTTGTATTTCTTTTAATTCTATATTTTTTTCAAACAAAAGTTTACAACATTAACCTCTTCCAAAGTGATATAATATGTATATGTGATTATACAATTGATTTTCAGTCATGGATCTCACACATATTGTGCAAGATTTGAGCTATTCTATAAATGCTCGAAACAGAGAATTAATGGTTCAGTTATGGAAGAAAAACCAAGATCATTTTTTTTCAAAATACCATTATTGTTTATCCAAAAACTTTTCATCACTACCCTTGAAATATTAAAAATAGCTTAGAAGAAAAATCATTTACATGTTATTGATTACATTTATGTATGGTACAATCACATTACTGGTGGCTATGGACAACATTGATGCGCATGGATCAATGGCATCGAGGTTGAAGATGGATAACACAGAAATACTCACTCAGATTTAATACTAAGTGGAACATACCAGCACTGTGATTCTGGAAGGAAGTAAGAATATAAACTAACTAAGCTTAAAACCAGAAATCAGTCTACAATTTTATTTTTAATTTAACCCAATACAATCAGATAACTAAGGCCCAGATTTATGTGCAACTAAAAATATTAAAATATCCCATATAATATGCTACAAAAAGTATGATAATATGTAGTATATTATCCAACCAAAGTGAAAAAAAGTAATTATAATAAAATACTGAACCATAAAGGACATTAATTTTAATTTACTATAAATGGTAGTGTTAATTAATTACATTATTTATTTAATTTACATAACCTATTATAAATACTGACGTTATTATCAGCAACACCAATGCCTCACTAATTTTCAATTCAAGTGTTATAATTGATAACAATGCATTTTAAAATTGTTTTCTGTGTAACAGAAACATTTGTTTGGTAAGAAAACATTTCATCAATCTTGTTCAAAAACATGATCCAGTCATTTAGTAATAAAGAAAAAGAAGAATTTTATGAAAGTATCTATATAACTAAAAAAATAGAGATGTGGATGTGTGATTTTAATAAATAAATATATTAAAGTCGATAAATAAATATATATACAGAGTAAGCCCCTCTTGGTGTAAAAATAATAAATATAACAAAATTAAAAATTAAAAAATAAAAGGTTGAAACTAGAATGAAGAAAGTGAAGAAAAATGGCGCAGACTTTACCTTTATATTCCAATCTGTTGCAGATATACGATAATTCAAAGAGTTTTTTGAGGAAACTATTTTTTTTTGTCATAAAAGCTATAATATCTCCACTTTCTTTAAACATTTTTTTAAATTTTGATGACATTTTCAGATTTAGCATTAAACTTTCTAAGAGCAGAGTACATGTAACCTTGAATTTTACAAACTTGGGACCTAAAGAACAGTTTGGATCTTCACCTTATTTAGGGAAGTTACGTCTTATAATACTTCAATACACAACATTTTTCGTAAAAGCTATCCACAAAACTGCAAATCTCATAAAAACTTACAAAATTAACCAGCTTTCATATGGTATGATCAAATTAATGATTCCGTATCGATATCATGGAGATATTTACTCTCAAAACTGGAAAAACATGGTGTTTTCATTTGTCATACAAATCAGTTACTTGTGTAAATAAGACATTATGATAATCACTTAATGGAAATATGTATTTTAAACATAAGCTCTACATTGGAATAAAAAGCAAAGAAAAAATTTATTGTTTTATAGAAAATAAAGGAAAACTGCCAATAAAGCGACACCAGATCAAACGATTTTATGTTAGTACATTTATTTATTTAAAACAGACTCATCTATCCATAAAATTCACCTCAATAAGTGGTATTCTTCAACACAATCTGCATTCAGAAGCTAACGGCTAATTTGAGTTCTATGTATGTTCATCAATGGGTTTTGAACCTTACATTGAAAATCTATTAAAATAAATCCTAAATAATAATAATAAATAAATAAATGTAATAACATAAGATCTTTTGATCTGATTTCGCTTTATTGACAGTTTTCCTTTATTTTCTATTAAGAAATAATTTTTTTTCTTTGCTTTTTATTCTAATAGAGTGTAGTATGTTTAAAATGCACATTTCCATTAAGGGATTATCATAAAGTTTTATTTACACAAGTAAACTGATTTGTATGCCAAATGAGAACACCATGTTTTTTTTCGGTTTTAAAAGTAAATTTCTCCATGAAATCGAAACAGAATTATCACTTTTAACATATCATTCGAAAGCTGATTAAATTTGCAAGATTTGTTTAGCTTAGCAGTTTTGTGGGTAGTTTTTTCGAAAAACGGCGAGCGTTGAAGTAATATAAGACATTGTACCTTCCATAAATAAGTTGAAGCTGTTCTTTAGGTCACAGGTTTGTAAGATTCAAGGTTACAAGTACTCAGCTCTTATAGAAAATTGAATGCTAAATCCGAAAATGTGGTCAAAATTTGAATAATATTTAAACAAAATGGAGATATTTTAAACAAAATGGAGATATTACAGCTTTTTCAGATAAAAAAAAGGTGGTTTCCTCAAAAAGTCTTTGAATTATCGTATATCTGCAAAGTATCAGAATAGAAAGGTAAGATCTGCAGCATTTTTCTTCAATTTTGATCATGTTTCACCCAATTTTTTTTTTCACACTAAGAGGTACTCATCCTGTATATTTATTTATTTATATAATCACACAACCATATCTCTATTTTTTAGTTATATGAAGACTTTCATAAAAGATGGGATTTATCACCTTTCTATAATTTTAAATTAGGACTCTCCGATTTCTATAATTAGAAGTAACCCACTTCTGTGATTATTTTGAATTTGTACTAATTGGTTATTAGTTTATATCCCCCCTGATTTAAGACAGATTTAAAAACTTTTACAACACCGGATTCAGGATGAATTCTATTTCTTAAGAGTGGTGAGTTAACCTTTAAGATTATACTCATATCAAAGACGACATCGGTATCTATGGTTCCAAAACCAATAATAAACAGTTGATCTTTCCCATTGAGGATGCTGAAGTTAAAATAGAAGAAGAACTTTAAATATACCCTATACATCCTCAGTATGGAAACAAAATTTGTTAAATGATTATGTTTAAGCTCTTATCACCTTAAATAATAAAAAGTCACTCTTTCCATAAAAAATCACAGTATTTTTTTTTAATAAACACAAGTGCCATGTTTGTGTATTATTTTATCTACTCTAATGATAAAATATGTATAAGATTATATATGATACTTCATTATTTGCACTCTCTATAATTTGAACTTATTCTCTCGTCACTTGAATTTCAAATCATCAAAAGTCGACTCTATATCAAGTTGAAACAAAATTAAAATAATTTGGCCTTTACAATAAAATCATTAAATCAGTTTTATCATAATGACTAATAGAAAATGTCAACATAATATAATGAAAGAAATTAAAACCCAAAACAAACTATAATATGTAATATAAATAAAATTTAATGTTAACCTAAGAACTCTTTAATACTTTATATAAAATAATAAAACAAAGTACTCCTATCAATCTGAATTGTCTAAAAAAAACGATTGTGTATCCAAATATCACAAGAGCTGCAGAATAATAAGCTTTGTCTAAATGTTAAAAGAATCACAAAGAACGGCATTTGTTTGTGCCAAGCATTATTTTTTAAAAGTATTAATCTAAACAGAATATCATGAACAGGTGAAGGAATTACTGAAAAGCATTATAATTACTTTCCAGATCTAACAGGCTTTTAACCTAAATATGCAAAACTGAAAAGTTGATATTCTAGACAATTTTCGAGCATTAATTGTATTAATTCAAACATTTACAGCATATTAAAAAAAAAATCAAAATAAATATGCACAAAAGGGAATTTAAAATCATAATAATGGATTTAATACGTGAGCAGAAATAAGAGAAAAAAGAGACACCTGAACCATAAGTTTAATAGAACTGTGATAATGTAATATTTGTCCTTGAATAAGTCAAATATACATGATTCCGAAAATTGGCTTCAAGCTTATTTAAATTCTGATCTGATATGTAAACATACAAATATAATTCTGAAAGAAATTTTTTAAAAACATTTAACTTACCAGTATAAGAAAATCCCCATGACTCCTTATCAGAACCAAGTAAGCTACAGAACTGATAAGCCGACTTATGAAGTTCTGCTGCTTTTGTACCAACTCCAACCATCTACAAAATTAAAATACAAGAAAAATATATTACTAAAATTTTGATTTACTGCATCTTAGCTCAATAAAGTAATAACACATAGTTTAGCCTTACCACATCAGTGCCATAGAGCGAAGTAAGCATTTTTATTTCCCAATAGTAAACATTCCCTTTCTTTAAGGGGGAATCTCCCCTTACTGCTGCTGTTCCTGAGCTATAGCCAGGATGGAATCTTACTTCTCTATTCTGCATACTTAACAATGTAGCATTAGAAGCTACCTGATCATCCCATGCCCATTCATGAACTAAAAAAAAAAATAAAGAATACATGTTTTTTGTTTGATTCTCTGTTTTTGAACAAAAATATTTGAACTTTAAACATTATGTATTAAAATGGAACAACACATAGCATGATAGTTTAAAGCATTTAAGTAAAAAGTAAGCCAATTTCTACATTAAGAAAACAAGCAAGGATATTAGTAATACATATATTGGTAAATCAATAACAAGATTTTAAGTTTAAAAACTTGAAAATAACAGGGTTACTGCAAAAATTAATGCTTAAATGATGAACATAGATTGTTTGGGCACAAATTACATTAATTTCAAAAGATTATACTGAGATATTACAATAATTTTATACTTACTATCTTCAAATTCTGCGCAGCACGTACAAGTAAAAATACCCATGTTATTCATACAGCGGCATAAACAAAAATCGTCCTGACAAGTATCAGACTTCTCATCGACGAAAGTAATTTGTCTTTCTACAGTAGCCATTTCAAAAAAATTCGAAATTCAAAACACTTTTAGTTGAGAATAGTCAACTATAACCTGAAGCAAAACAAATATGTAACAGCTGATAAATATACACCGATCAGTCCAGAACTTCAAATCGCCCACTGGTTTCTATTATCTCTAGAGCGGGAAATTTGAATTATTTACAGGTTATTATTTATTTCACCTTATGGTCGTCTATATATAGCTTATAATTATCTAACTTTCTTAAAGAAATTATAATTGATACAGATTGTACATTTTTTATATTTAAAAACAACATTACTTAGTTATTCTATTTGACACATATTACTTCCGGGACGTAATACCTATCACCTTTTACTACATCTAATCATTAGAAAAATTCCCCCAATGATATTAGAGGATTAAGTAACATTTTAACGACATTCTTTACAATAATTCATTGAATTTTCTTTAATCGTGTTAACGATGGAGTTCTCACTTGCTCTGCTGCTTAAAATCAATAATGTTAGAGATGTATAACGCATGCTTGTGAAATGTGACAATCGTTTATCTGTTTTTATTAAAATTCGCCCTGAAAAATAAATAAATATAATTTAGCCATTGTTACAAGTTTAAAATTATAGGTTTGAGCGAATTAATTGCTATTTTTGAGGCTAATACAATGGCTACAGAAATAGGTTGAAACATCTATTTATGGTAAATGGTGTGTATCATTCGTTGATAATTACTTGTTTATTTAGTCCTGACCTTATCTTTTTTGTTTGAAATCATGTTATGCCAAATAATTATTATTAACCAAGTTTTAACACTGTTCATTGTTTACTTTGTTTGGGAATTAAAGTAAATTATTTGGTAAGAAAGGCTGAACCCTTTTGTTTCAGTGGTGAAGGTACATTTGTGTGAAGTATTGGCATGCATTTCTGGATTGACAAGAGGAGCCAGACTTGCGGTTTCTCTGGAAGGCATAGAGTCCCACCCTCTCTCTCGTCCCGAGGCAGGCTACCACAATACTTTACTGTACTGATATTAATCCTAATTTAAACATTGCACCTAAGCATTCTCATGACTGTTTAATGGTAGCACAGTTTCAGTAGAATATAGATTGCTTCTCACAAAAATTATGCAAGCAGTACTAAACGAAGCAACTTGAATGTTTTCATTACACTCCATACATTATGGTACATTATAAAAAATTTTACTCTTTTATTTGTGCTTTTAGTTATTTATAAATTTATTTTTTAATTTTCGAAATAGTATTAGCACAATCATGTTTGTAACCTCAGATTTTTTAAGATACTAAGATTTGTTATCTATCATTCAAGATATAGACAACTCTTTCGCATTATCTAATCACACACTACATAATATCTAAGTACAATTATGAGGTACTCACCTCATTTTAAATAGCTCATAAATTCTCAACTGCAATCAAAACCTAAAGTGTATTTTGAGCTCAAACACCTCTAGAATTGGATACCGTAAGATGTAAGTGAAAACGACTTTTAAAAATAAAAAAAAATAATACCTATTAATTTATTTAAGAAAAATTCTATTAAAATAATTCTACCTAAAATTAATTTTCATTATTTGCTTATTGACAAATTATAAAATCATAATTATGATAAAATCTCTCAACTTTCAGCTGACTTATTTTTTTATATAAATAAATAAATATATATTTTGACTTCCACTCAAATAAACAAAAAACGAACAAGTAAACAAAACATCTGATATATCAATCCACATTATTTAAATTTTATATAATGAAACATTTATAATTGATTTAAATTAGGACTTTATAAATTTATTTAATTACATTAATTTAATTTATTAAAGTTTCTGGTTAAGAAAAGTGAAACTGTATCTTCAATATGAAATATTATCCAAAATAAAATTTTATGAAAATTATAAAAAAAAAATATTTCCCTCCATATTTGTTATTTTATTCTAAAAATATTACTTCATTTTAAGGATCTTAAGGCTTTTGACTGTGCATTATTTTCTATTCTTAAGAGACTTAAGGTTCCAAAATAAATAAAGAACTTTATTATTATTATTATTATTTTCCTTGCAGAAACAATCCCATAATTTATTTTATTTTGATAAATTTGTTATGATTTATTTTTGAATGGCAACTGAATATTTCCATTTATATATTTTTTTATTTTGTGCTACCTGTTTTGTAATTTATATATATAATGTTATGATTACAATTTTCTATTTTTGGACAATTATTAATATTCATAGTTACATATATGTGATTTATATTGTGACATTAAATCTATAAGTTTATTCATTATTGTCACTAAAACAGACTAAATTATTTATCAGGCTGTATTTTGAAATTATAAGCCTAACAAGTTAATTCTTGTTAAAATGTTTAAGATACAATTATGATGTTAAATTTTTATTTAGTTATGTAATATTTATTACTATTGATTAACTTTCTGAATACATAACTATGTAAAAGATATTACTTGTTAAAACTCGATCATTCATATTTAAACACTCTAAATTAATGAAATTTTGAATCTCTTTGCAAGAGGAAGAAACAGATATATATATCCTGTTTTCATAGGTTTTAGTTGCTGAGGAAATAGATCATAGTCTTTAATTCTTCATATACTATGTTTTGTGTACATAAATACTTCATGAGTTTATTTACATTACTAATGTGTTTATTGGGATAGTTAAATACTTATTGTCTCTTTCTTCTTCAGGCTTTTTTTATTTTTTTATAGGTACAGTTTAATTATTAAATGCTCTATGTTGTTAGGAATTGTCTTAAAGCAGTTACATATATTACAAATTGATTAGTGTTTATTATATTTTAAGCTAAATATATTACTAATAATATAAATAGTTCATTTTTCAAATAAATTTATTAAAAATTATTTAAGAAAAAAATATTAATATTCGATTAACAGAACCCATCAGATGGATTTCCAATTTCATTCTTATTAAATAAGTCGAACCTCTATTTATCAAACCTGAAGCTTCTTTTCCTCGAGTTAAAAATAATTACACTTGAAAAAGTTTTTTAAGATTATAGAAAAAAAAAAAGATTAATGACATATTTGTAACATTTTTTAGAATTATTTACTAGCTATAAATTAAATTATGGATTTTTATTGCTATATATTTAAAAATGCATTCACAAATAATATTGATATTCGTTATGCCTGTATTTTTATTATTAAAAATCTAGATACATAAATATTTAATTTCAAATATCCAAAAATTTGTTAAATAGATAGTAATTTTCTTCAAAATTCAATTACAGAATTTTGTTTGTAATAAAAATACAATTCGATTAACAATTTCATACATTTATAATATTTTTACATGGCCATTAGATATATAGGGGTTAAATTTCAGTTTCTATATCATGTCATGTGATGATATTTCAATTATTTAAATATTTACCTATAATTTCTATCCTTTCTGTCATTATTGCAATGAATCAAAATGCAAAAGCAAAGTGGTAGAAAATTATTTGATAGTTATAAATAACTTATTACTTGTATATATAAAAAAATGGTTTGTTGTAGGTGGAGGCGGCAGGAGGTGGGGGGTGGGCAAGCCGATGGTGACCCCCGTCCATAGATTCCAACACATAGACTCAGTCACATCTCAACCACAGTCTTCCAGACAAACACGCCCACCTCCTTACAAGTATGATATTCATTATATTATATTGAATTTTATTGTCCATTTTTTCGGATAAATTATTTCACAGATCGAGTAGATAATTACTGTACAGAATGAAAAGAATCATATACGTAACGTTCAATCATATCATCTACATTGGGTAATAGTTTTGTTGCTTTTTTTATAAACTAATTAATCTGTATTGTAAATGAATTGATATTGTATATACATTGGCAGCAGAGTTGATAATTAGAGGTAGGGTTTTGAAATAACTGGATGGCTGGGCTGATTTTTTTTTTTTAAAAAAAAAAAAATCTTTATGATAAAGATGACTTTTAGTGTAATTTATTATTTGTTTATTGTCAGTTAGTCATTAATATTTTAAATAATATTCTCATACTATTTAACTAGCATACCTCATATTATTTAACTAATAATTGAATTTCATTTGTTTTTTGATAGAAATCTTGTATTTTGCATTATTTCTTCAACGATATTTTCACGCACTGCATTAATTTTTAACCTGGTTAAAATTGCATTGATGAGGTGTTTGAAAAGTACGTAGAACCATAATTAGACATCCAATGATTTTAGCGATCCATCTGGTTGGATATTAATTTCTAGCCATAAAAGTATATGACAGTTTGCAAACCTCGTTTCTGGGACTCAAGACTATACATTTTAATTGTTACGGTAGTAAAATTTATTATTATAAACAATCCTAGAACTATGAAGATGTAGTTAAAATTTGGTACAGGTGGGCTTAATAGTTTTACCATAGCAAACTTTGTTGCGGAATGGCAACAAATCCGTAGATTTTTAAACTGCAATGGGATCCATATGTCGCTCCATATATTTAAAGCTATAATAACAATTGAATTGGAAATAACTAAATTTTATCAAAATTTTTTAACTCTATATAACACCGTACAACTTTGTAACCTCTCACGAATGGTGCTCGCCACCTATTTTCACCTATTTACCAAAATTTGGTACAGATTGGTTCAGTATTTTCATGGTTAGTGATCACAAATGAAAAATGGCTTGTCCTTTTCTATAATAGTATAGATATAAAGTTCATGCACATAAACAATATTTACATTCTAATACAATCTGTTATTGGTCAACAACAATATAATCCTGGCCACTGACATACAATCAAATGAGTCTGAAACCACTCAATGCTGCAACATTGATTTCTTCAAGTTTTCAAAAGTTACTTATTGGGAATCTCTCTGTCCATTGTATTGCATTTTTGCCTTAACTTAACTACAATATTGGTTGATTCTAGCTGTTGTGGTTTTTAGGAATGGTCCAGGACTTATATTGAATAGAAGACATTAGATATTGTTATTACTTTTCCTTTATAAATATATTTTGAGTAAATTTATTCCCATTTTATTTAAATAATGCAGGTTATGTCCATTAATGGAGATTTTTACTACCAAAAACTGTTTGTTAATTCTTCGTAAGATGAAAAAAAAAGTGTGGATTAGGATTGGGTCTCATTTTTGCTGCATGTAAAACCTGTTATTGTTATCTAATGTGTTAAGTACTTAGAACCTACAAATGTGTCAATTATATCACCTACAGTTGTTAACAGTTTCTACCTCCTATTTATAAAAATATTATGAAAACATAATATTATGTTAAATATTATGAATTAAAACTTATTTTTAGTGGATAGTTCTTTTTTCATTTTATATTTTTTTTTTTTTTTTTTTTTTTTTTTTTTTTTTACTACTATAATAGAATTTGAACATTTTTCACTTTTCAATCATAACAAAATTTTTATTATACCCATTTTATCTATTTCATGTTATATTGGTTCTTAAAGGGTCATTGGTACACTGCAGTTAATCAATTCAGGTTATTATTTCAGTTCTACATCTTGCTTTTCAAATAAGTATATATATTTATTGATAACACCACTATAATAATGAAAGAGGGATGATAGTTGACAGATACTGTGTAAATTGACTATATTATACAGAGAAATTTTATTGTATAGATATAGAATCAATATTATGAAACAAAAAACAATCCAGTTAAATGTTTTCTTTCATTAAACTTTCCAATATTCCACCCAAATGTCCAGTAGTCAGAAAACTATTTTTTTAATAAAAGGTTATAATGGTGATTATTTTGTACCTTTAAAATAAAAATGGGGGTTTATGGAACCTGTTTGTCCTGTTCTAGTGTTTGCAGAGAACCAGATACAACACGAGTTGAGGTCGACAGCTCAGTGTACCTTGAATCCCCTGCAGAACCTCATCACCCTCCACCTGTCGCCAAATTTAGATGTGGTATGTGGGCTTCCTTCGCCCTTGCCACTGTCTTTGTTGCTGGTGCCAAGTTTTATTTCGACCATCAGGTTTGTAAATACTATATATGTTTTATTATTTTTTTATTTTTTTTTTTTTTTTTAATGATAGAAAATATAATTTGTGAGAAAAAAATATTAAAATATTAATTTTATTTTGAATTTTTTTTTTTTTTTTTTATCTGTAGTTAAATTATTAGTGAAATAAATTATATATATATAATATATATATATGGCTATATATATATATATATATATATATATATATATATATATATATACTTGGATACTTGGATGCAAATGGATACCATTTATCATTGAAATACCATTTCAGGCCTCATTGATACTGAAGAACATATAATCAAATTATTGCAGAGAATAGCTGACATTTTTTATTTTTTATTTTTAAAGAAAAGCAATAATTTAAAGTTTGAAAAGAAAGTTTCTTATAGATAGATTCATGGTATTATCTGGAAAATCCTTAACCAACTTTAATCGGAACTCAGTCATCAACCAAAACAAATTAACCTGATTAGACATCATTTCAGTGCTTTGTTTTTCTTGGATTTAAATCATTCCCTTTTCTGAAAAATTATTGTAAAATTTTAATTTAAATTCCGATTTTCTTGTTACTTTTATTTCTTTTTTTTTTGAGAATTAACTATGTATATAATAATAATAACTGAACAAGTTATCACTTTTTGTTTACATAAACTATTTTCACTTGTCATGTTAACTGAAACAAAAATAATCCAAGTTACTTAAAATCAAACCCTTGATGTAGGTCAACCATAAATATTTAGAGAGCAAATTTAAGAAAAAAAACCTTGACCTAACATAAGGGCAAAGGCACCATCTTCAAATGTCTTTAAAGTCAGTAGTGAGCCATTCTTCGTCTCGGGTGGCTCAAATCCTGGAGAGCCAAGGACTGCCATAGTTTTAATCGCAAGTCATCATGGAGTAGTGATGCTGCCTTCCAGTTGTTTATGCCTAGGATATCTCAGAAATCAACTTTCACTCCGACCCATGTCGAGGTTTGCTTATCCATGATCCAAAAATACTCCAATTTTCAATAGGAGTTACTTTCTGCTTTGGGCTATCAGGCACATAGTTCTTGTGTAAGAAGGGTACTTAGTTAGTAGTTTAACCTAAGGATGACCCTCTCCCTCGATTCTTTGCTGCTCCATTTCTTGAACCATCTGAATATATAATGATGTCTTCTCTTACACCCCACTGGCATCAATAAGAAAAAACATCTATTTGGAAAACAATGGCATAATTACTGAATGGGGTGCTCAAGTAGCCAATATTCTACCAGATTTCCTTGACTTTGACAGGGAAACAGGAATTAAGCCATGATGCAAAGGCTTTTTAAGTAGGTCATTTTCCCAGTGCTCCTCTATGGATATGAAAGCTGGACCCTTCTCGACAGATATGTTAGCAGATTAACTGCCTCTGAAATGAGATTCCTTTCGCCCAAACATTGGGGTGCCAAAAACCAGGCGAGATCGAATAAGAAACGATAGAGTAAGGGAGGAGCTAGATGTCAGAGCCATTTGGGATGTAATAGAAGAAAAACAATTGATATGGTATGGCCATATTAATAGAATAAGAGATGACTGTAAGGGCAAGTGGTTTTTAGAAGAGATCGGAAGAAAGACAACCTAGAAGCAAACCAAGACTCATAAATCTTAATTATATCATGAGGCTTTGTTCTGCAAGAGGCAGTTCCATGCCAGAGATGAGAAGGCTTACATAGGAAAGGGGATTTTTGAGCAAGACAGTCAGAGGCAGCACCTCCACACTTAGCAGCACAAAGGAAGTAGAGAAAGTAGAAGAAGGATGCTTAAGTTTATGTCTGACTCAGACATAGATTAGAATTAGATTCAATGGAAGAAGATTGGTGTTTTCAAGACATCTCTTTGAGAAAACAAACAATCAAGAACCCAGAAGTCTTTTTTGGATTAAAAAAATAACCAATTACATATCAATGACTATTCACTATTTTGAATCTTTTTCACTGGTAATTTAAAAAAAAAAAAAAAAAAAAAAAAAAAAAAAAAAACGCTAGTATTTATTTCAAACAGTTCAAATTTTAAAATATTTCCTTTTTTTTAATATGGTAGTTTATTTTAAATTCATTAAGTTATTTGAAGATTTTGTCAAATACAGTATTTACTTAGTACTATATATAATAAAAACTAATAGTGACATTTTTGTAAAACCTGAAATGAATAGAGACGATTTTGTTGAAAATAGATAACGACTTTGAGTTAACGAATACTTTGGTCAGTTCAGTTTCTTGATATAAATTTTCTGTTTAAGTAAAATATTTTAGAAGGATTGCTGATCTTGAAGTAAACCGGACTTGGTTTGGATTTTGTTCTTTTGTTTCAGTTATCTTATCTAGCATTTTCAAGGCTTCCTAGTTTGTCAAAATATCAGTGTCATATACTGTGTTAACACATATGATTCTGATCAGGGGGCTATTTATAAAATGTACTTATGTAGAAAGATGTGAATTGTATTACGTACGTATTTTTATTATATTTGACTTTGGATATTATAGTGATTATATCCAGTTTTTACATAATTAATAATCCTATTGTAAATTTGAATCAGGTTTTTTTTTTTTTTTTAATTAACCTTTTTTCACGATTCACATTTATACTAAAAAACATATTAGCTTAAAAGTGATTCTGTTTCTGCTTATAGTGGTTACTTTTGTATCTAATTCCTTCAAAATCTTCAATGAGGAAAGGATTATGCTTTTTAAAAACTAGTTAGCTTTTTATTATTTAAATTTTTTTAAAAATATATCACCTATACTTTGGTTAAATTTTTATGAATTGAAATATAAATATAATAAACATTTAAGATAATGTTTCGACTATATATGGGCCATATATATGGACCATTCTCAAGTCTGGAATATCAATCATAACTAATTAAAATAAAATAATAGCTTTACAATTTTGCATTTCATATTTTAACCAACTTCATATTTTAACAATTTCATTATGGATTATTATTATGCTCTCCTTTATTTGGTAAAAAAAATTATTTCCTTCTTTATTGGAACATTAAATATAGAAACAATCAGATGTTCAGTAATATTTAGTCACCTTATGATCACAAATTTAACAACTATAATTTAAGACAGTAATAACTTAATAATAGCAATAATCCTGAACATAATATAAGTAAACTCATTTATTATTCCTTTGAAAGAAAAGTGTCTTAACTCAAAAACGTTGCACAAGTCAACTGCAATAATGTAATGTACTTCTTGATTTCTTTTTCTTCTATAGAGTCGTGTATTTAACTTTAAAACAGATTAACAGTTGCTCGTTAAAGTTATAAATA
The DNA here is from genome assembly GCA_003667255.2 of Euschistus heros. Lineage (NCBI taxonomy): Eukaryota > Metazoa > Arthropoda > Insecta > Hemiptera > Pentatomidae > Euschistus > Euschistus heros. Next base: position 215,836 of record RCWM02000942.1, on the reverse strand, counting down.
CAGCCCTAAAGAATAAAACTTGCAATTGACTTGTGCATTTTGAGTTAGGCATATCGTTCCTCGCAAAGGAGCAATATGTAAATTACTAATATAATAATTTTATTCTGATTAGCGATATTTTATATGTGTTGAATTGATAATGGCTGTTATCTGGCAGAAATATTATATTAATAGAGACAATTATATAGGTTGTTTTCAAATAACCCGATCAAAGTTTAGTTTTTTATCAATATCTGTTAAATTGAGAAATCATGTGTAAAACAACAATCATATTTCTTAAATTAATTTAATACTTAACAGTACTGAATGAAAAATATACTTTCTTTTTATAAACTTTTGGCAGATTATTTTTTTTAATTATATTAAAACAGGTTAAATATTTTACTTTTTACTTTTTGTTTTTTTTTGTTATTCATGTTAAAATTATATAATTTCGATAAGGTATATAATGAAATTCAATATTTTTTTCCTATTCATAGAGATGAATTATATGTAAATGAATTTAAAAATAAATAGTAAAAAAAAGAGTTTTATTACCATTTATTTTTTAAATTGAAGAATAAAATTGTTAGTTTTGTTTCATCTGGAGGCTAGAATGGTCTGACATTGGTATAATTAAAAAACAATGATTTTGGTTGAAAAATTCTATACACCACCATAGTTTGGTGGCTCCTTCATTATTAACCTAAGGCATAAAAAGGAGTAATCAGTTCATTAGAAAATTATTAATATCCATTTTAAAATTAAAAAATGAATGATTTAATGAAAAAATGATAGAAGAGTTGAAAACTAAGAGGAAGAATGTGAGGATGGTTACTGTCCAAAAATTAAATACCCATGCATTTGAAGAGCAAAGGTCAGTGTAAAAAATCAAAGGGATATATCCTTCAGTGGTCATCTTACTTCAAGACACAATTAGGTATAATGTCTTTTGATTTTGAATGGTATTGGAGCTATCACTGAGATCAACAGTCAGTGTTTGCGTTCTAAGGTCTTAGATAATCAGCAAAATGACTACTTAGAAAATTATTGAATTGAAGTTAGAACCTCAAACATGGCCAGAGAAACAGATTGGTACCTACCCAGTGGACATTTCTACTGCAGATTATATAGATCAATATTGCATAAAGTGATGTGACGTGCATGGACCCCTTGTGTAAAATTAATTTGTGATTTCTATAAAAAAAAAACTTCGCAAGAAATTTGAACCCCTAACAAAGAGAAAACAAATTAATGATTATTTGTTGGACTAATTATCAAATTTATCTGTACTTTTTTGTTTTATTAATGTTATTAAACTTTACAAATATTAGACAACTATCATGTTCATTTTTGTTAAGCAACTGTTAATACTTATAATGTTTTTCAGGGTACTGGTTTGGAGGTTCTTGTCACTTGTACTGTTCTGGTTGTCTTGCTTTATCTAGTGGCGGGATGCACCCTGTCAATATGCCGCACAAAAAGCAGGGCCCAGCTGGAAGAACCTCCAACTCCACCTCCCGTTGCCAGAATTGAAATGTTGCCACCACCAGTAGTCGGTCCTCCACCGCTTGATCTTGAAGCCCCTCCCCCGCCATATCATATTGCCGTCTCACTTCCACATCATTCCATAACTCCACCTCCATCATATGAAAAGGCTGTTAGTTAATTTGTTGAATTCTGAATTTCGGACTAGAAAAAGTTATTAATATCGCTTTAGGGAAAGGTTAAATTTTGGTCATTATCAATACCCTGATAATGTTTTGTAATCATAATATCCTACCCTATTAGTTGGCGGACTGCGGATCACATGAGAGGAGAATCGTGTGGAAGATCATTCATGATTTTGAAAAATATCGCCTTACTTTAGAAAAGTGGCATAATCGCAGTTATAGCAGCATGTTTTGTATATTATTTTGTAGCTGTTATAGTACAATTATTTTCAAAGACTTATAATAAAAATTAGTATACTCTTATCACATCTTCCAAAAAGGTTACATCAGTGAGTTGGTAGTTTCATTTTATTTCTACCAAGTTTAAATTGTAACAGAAATAAGACCCGTGGATCAACGAGGCTGTAATGAAATTAAACATTTTCTTCAAACATTGTTAGATTGATTATTGTATGCTAGTATATTTTATATATATTTTTGTTAAACTTCGTAATTTTTGAATATTTAATACATATAATTAAAAACCGATTTTCAAAAAATTAATAACTAAAATTAAGTTTTCCTATCATTAAATTTTTACTTATTTAAAATGCCACCTTTTTAACTTGAGAGTTTTGGCTAGAATATGTAAATAGTATTATTAATATATTTTCTTATTACTAAGCTGAAGTAGAAAGTGTTGCCTTATTCCTTTTTTCTAGTGTTAAGGCGATATATTCATTATACCTTATTAATTCATTTTAATCATTTCTATTATCTTTGAAAAGGAATGGTCATTAATATATTGGTCAAACTCAATTAAATGTTCATTGCTTCTTTACATATTCAGTATATCCTAAAAAAAAATTACTCAAAAAAAAAAAATATACTGTATTACTTGAAATATAGTAGTAATACGAGCCTTTGTTTTTGAAAGTGGTGTAAGTCCATTCTAATATAAATTTGGGATACATTACTGTTTTGATGAAATTTGTTCAAAGATGAATTTCTTAAACTTCATTAAAATGATAATTTATTTATTTTTTAATGTAAATTAATAGATTTCAGATCATAAATGTGCTTTGAAGCTATTAATGGACTTTCACTATTTTTAATATTTTCATATATAATTTCAGTTTAGGATTGACTTTTATGATTTTATAAGCACACTTTTACAATATGCGCACAATTTATATAATGAATAAAAAAGGGCTTAATTTAACATCAATTTGGGCCTCTCGTCCAATAAATGCATAAACTGTGAGACTGCATTTATTATTTACATTAACTTTTTGTAAAGCCGAGTCATCTATTTGAAATGAGTGGATCCTAATGCTTATATTCACTTTCACAAAGTGATAAATAGTTAAAGCAGTGGTATATAAAATTATATATAAAACTATTCATGTCACCCTTTTGGATAGGAATCCTAACTGAATTGAATCAAACCTGTTAAATCATCATGTCCCTGTCTGTAACACTTCATTTAGTAAAACTTTATAGCTATCGTTTTTTATATTTTTTTGGGTATATATAAACTTTAAGTATTAACTAATATATTATTAAAAATAAGAAATAATATTAAAATTTTAAATTTATGAATTAGTCGCTAACATTAAACTGCCCTTACTAAAATTCCAAAATAATCAAATTAAACAGTTATATTTCCATATTTAAGCTCTGTTATTCAATTATTTCCTTTATGAAAGTAGTACTAAACTTAAAAAAAAAAAAAAAAAAAAAAAAAAAAAAAAAATGATATCAAATAAAAATAGCCATCTGCGTAATAAATATACATATTAATATACATTTTTTCATTTTTATTAAACCGTCATTAAATTTTAATGTATGTGGCAATGAATTGATTGATTTTTCATGTTTTTTCATCAGTATTGAAAATTATAAAAACGTTTGAACTTGAAAAATGATGCATATTATTAATAAACTTATGCTTTAATAGCTTATTTACTAATGTCATAAGAGAATATGTATTTGCGATTTACAATTCTAGAATTTTTTGTTCTAGTTGAGGTGAATTTATCAACATAATTATATGAATGACATGGTGATTCGTATTGCTAATCATGTTACGAATAAAAAATATGAATTACATTCCATCTGGCTAACTGGTTAGGAAATGTTATCAAATTAAGTTTATAACATTGTGTTATTCTTAACTAAACCACTCGCAGAGCCAATTTATATTTTTGATAATTTTATTAGCAATGATACTGAATAAAATAATGTCAACAGCAAAAGTTATTAGGAAAAATGTTAGTAACATTCTCAACCAATTGGTGTAAATAAAATCAAATGTTATTTGCAAATATTTTTGACATTTTTAACGTAAATTAGGGGAAATGTCATTTTAATAAGATAAACTGTTTTAAGTGTAAATTCACCTTTACCTAAACATGTGAGATTGTTGTTCATAATTATCTTTTAAATCAGAGAATGTCCATGTTACAAAGAAAATAGATTTAGAATGTTTTATACAACTGATAATATACAACCTACAAAAGTTTGTGTATGTATGGTCAAAAAAAGTGGTCACCATTTACAGTAATTTATAATTAATAGCAAAGAATGTTTAAAAATATATATATTTTTATATTTATTATTTGAACAATCATTTATATGTTATTACTTTTTTTATGTTAATTATGGCTTAGATTTGATAATATTGGCCTTGCTAATAAACGTTTCTGATTTCCTGATGGACATTTTCATATACTTCCATCAGAAGAATTCTTCATTGGTTTTGAATATTCATGTGATTGATATTCGATCAGTTTTTGACCTGTATTGTAATTATGGCTGCTCTAACATTAAAGTTTTCCAACTATTGGGAAAAGGTGACCACTTCTTTTGCCTCCTGGTGTATTTTTCAAATTTCTTTGTTTGAATTTCACAATGTTTGATTTTTTTTTTTCAATCACTAATATGTCTAAAAATTCACTAAACTCACACACATATATATATATATATATTTCAAAATGAATTGATTAAATTGAATTAATAAGAATTTGTTATTATTACTATTTTTTTATGTAGAATAACTTTGTAGTTTTTTATTTACTATTTTATACAAACTTTTCATTTTGAAATGAAGTAGTCAATGAGTGTATAGGTCATTTTTATATATTTAAAATTTGAATAAAAACTCTTGTTTACGAGTATCTTCAATATGTTGAATTGGATGTAGACAGGAAAGATTCAATGAATGATGTTGATATGTAGAGTAGTATTGGATTGTTAGTTTTTTTTTTTTTTTTTTTTTTATTTTCATGTTGTGTAAAGCCTTAGCGACCTATGGAAGTTTTTTTCAATCCTCCAGAATTGAAACAGAAAACACAAAACCTAGACTTATTTGTTCCTTAATTTGTATTCATATTTTTTAAAACAATCCTTTCTCAAAAATTGAGCATGGTTTTGACAAATTATTTTTATTTATTTTTATTTTTTTTTATACTCTCTAAGCGTTCATTGTTTAAATGAACAAAAAAATTATGGTTTCATCCTATATAGTCTAAAAAAACATAAGAAAAAAAACAAAAAAAAAACAGTTATACCTTGATGACTTTTTTCACAAATAATCTGTGAGTTGCAGGGGTTTTACACAATTTACAAATCTATGTTTTGTAGTCTTCCATAAATTCTCTTTTTATTAGTATTATTGATCAGTATTTGACTATTTGAGTTTAGTTTTAAACTAAACTTAGTTCCTCATTTCTGGTATTGGATAAGTTAAGAAGTTATTCTTAAGCATATATGATAAAGTAAGGATCAAAATGGGTACTTTTTAAGCTCTTGTAGAGTCGCTAAATGTTTTGTATTGTATTTAAATACAAATAATGTTGTTTTTTTTTCTACTATTTATTCTATTGTTTTCAATATGTTTTTTTTTTTTTACTGATGCTCAGATCACACAAGTACCAAAGAGTAATATAAATTGTAAGTAAATCTTGAAGTGATGTATCATATGTTTAACATTGACTGATATATATTACATATATATGTTACTAATGTGATAAAATTGAACATTTTTTAAACTACTACGCATATATTTAGTGTGTTCATTCAAAATCAATTGAGTGATAATCCATGTTATAAGAAGTTTTGCATTTACATTAAATCCTTTTGAAATATTATTGATTGCATTAGATTTATTGTATCAACATTAAAAAAAAAAAAAAAAAAAAAAAAATTACACTTGTTCTTGCCTCTATTTATAAAGTTCTTGTGCGTTGCCATTGTGCACAATTATCAACATGTATATAGTAGTTTTCGAACAGTTTTATTATACAAGAATAGTATTTGGTTAAATTAAGCCAAACCATTTTTAAAGAATATTTAAATTTAGTGTAAAAAGTAAAGTTTTTATTATGAAATGTTTAAATATTGTATAGAGGAATTATTATTATGTCGATTGTATGAACTGATCGGGACCAACTATGGTTCATATCATCATGCAACAGAAAGGATACCGCATAACATCAGGTGCTAGAGGATTTAATTTATTAAATATTTAAAGCGGGAGATACAACTTTTATACATTTGCATACAATATTATTTCAAATCTTCAAATAATTATTCCAAATAGTTTAAACTAATTTTATGTTAAATATTTTGGGCATTGAATTATTTTTTAGTGGCGTCCAAAAATTTGATATCTCTGCCTTGATATGATTTAATTGAAAATCCACAATTTAAAACTAACTGACATGGTCTTGAGTAGATAATCTATTTATTAAGTACTTTGAAAAATCAGCTTAAATGTGTGTGCAATATGTAAAATTAGTAGTGCTTTATTTATAATGTGGTATAGCATTTTCATATTTTGAATATACATTTTTCAAAAAACAAATCTGTAAATTATCAGAAACTTCAAGTGTTATGATAAAAAGCTTGGTTACATACCTCAAATGATTAAAATCATTTCAGCTTGCCCAAACTTATTGCATATTTACCCTAACAAATAGGCTATTAGATTTGATATTTTTCATCAAAGATATGATAAATCCTAATGCTTTTTTAATGTTCTTGTACTAACCTTTAGGTTTCAGAATTTCCTCATTGGAACTTCGGTGAAGTTCATATAATCGACGTCCTATTGTTTTTTTTGTTTTTTTTTTTTTTTTTTTTTTAAATAATATGAATGTCATTTATTATTGTTTTCATTTTTTTTTTTTTTTTTTTTTTTTTATAATGCTTTTTTATAGTTATCATTTTATTATTAATGTACCAAATTAATTGTAAAATATGTAAATTAAAAAAAAAAAAAAGTAATAAAGTTTTAATTTTAATTTCATCTAGCAGTCTAGAAGGAAAATATGCCTTCAATACAAAAATATTAATCTTTTTTTTTGTATGTTTTTTAATTGATTGTTAGAAAAAAAAATACACACTATATTATTGTTCAATTTCATTGTTTTTATATTTGTTATAATAAATTAAAACTGAATAAATGATGATGCTCAAAAGCATTTATAAAAAAAAAATATATATATGCCATTTTATGAAAAGTTATTTCTACATTTGATTCAATCTTAAATCCATCCAAAGCATAGCAGTTTGAGTATATTTATTTGTCTTCAGAAATTTTTCTTTAATTTTCATCTTGAAGAAAAATAATTTGTACTAATCAAAGAAATCTCAAATATAAGTGTATATGTTATTACCAAAACTACTGTTTATTTAACCCTTCAACCTTGTAATTCTTATTTAAGCAATGGATTTTGTAAATGTTTATTATGGATAAATAGCAATGAATTTATTTTATTATTTTTTCATTAGATGAGATAGCTATGACAGTAAACCTGGTAAGCTAAGTAAAAAATCTAATAACTTTAATTTTAAATTTAATTTAAATTTACCTTTAATTTTAAATAATTGAAAAATTATATAGTTGACAGTGGAATTGAACTGTAGAGAAGTTGGTCATGTGTGTGGTCAAGAAGTGAAAAAGTTATTTTAATAAATACTTATAATGTTATATATTAATATATATTATAATATATATTATAAATTATTATTTAGGAGATGTAGAAAGGGTAGGGAATCATAGATACTCAGCAGATCAAATTGAAATTATTATTTTATTTTAATTGTTGAAGCCAACGTTTCGACTTGCATTGCAAGTCTTTAATCAGGGCTAGAAGAAAAAGAAAAACAAGCAAAAAGGTATGACTAATAGTAAAAAAAATATATGAAACACACACACACACAAACAAAAAGTATGAGTGAGAAAAAATAAATAAATAAATGTATAAGAGTAAGGGTAGTAACATAAAGGCAATATCTAAAGGCCATAAGGACAATAAAGACTATTGAATTAATGTTAAAATGAGAATAAATTAAAAAAAAAATTTGTTTACCAATTATTTTGTTGAAATTACTCATTAGCTTTTAAGTAGCTATCACTCTTTTTAACCTCAGTTCAATAGTCTTTATTGTCCTTATGGCCTTTAGATATTGCCTTTATGTCACTATCCTTACTCTTATACATTTATTTATTTATTATTTTATTTTTTCTCACTCATACTTTAGTCTTGTGGTGTGTGTTTTTTCATATATTTTTCACAATTTAGTCATACCAAAAATAAATTATGACTATGTTTCCACAATTTATTTTTTACTTGGGATAGAATAGGAAAAAAATCTTTATTATGGGACTTGGTCCCTTAAGAATAACTATTATGAATAGAAAAAACAAAAATCGTCTCTGTCTATGAGTCCTTTTGTGTACATATTATATTGCTAATAAACAAATTAAAAATTAGATTAAGTGGAAATTAAGAAAAAAAGTACATTGGTTTAAGATGGGAAAAAATACTTAAAATTTAGTTATTAGATGAACAAAAGAAAAAATAATGCTAACTACAGTCTTTAAAATGGCTAGCTAAGCTGTAGTTAAAATTATAAAAAACATATTTTAAAAAAATAAAACCAAACAAACATAAAATAATTAAGAGAAAGATCTCAGCTCCCCATGTGACGGTTAAGGAGCTTAGGCAATGTTGTTTCCCCTCCTCCTTTAGTCTTGTGGTGTGTGTTTTTTCATATATTTTTCACAATTTGGTCATACCTTTTTACTTGTTTTCTTTTCTTCTAGCCCTGATGAAGACTTGTAATGCAAGTCGAAATGTTGGCTTCAACAATTAAAATAAAATTATTTTATTTTGATCAGCTGAGTATCTATGACTGCCTACCCTATCTACATCTCCTATACTTCACAGTCAACTATACCTTATGAGTATAATTATTTTAATATATAATTATAATGTTATTCAATAAACAATTGTAATTACAATGAAAAGTTATTGTAAAAAAATGTCTGCACTCTAATAAAGTTTTTTTTTTTTTAAATAGCCTAAGTGTTTTGTTGTTTTAACTTTTGACTGTATCTCAGTCCAACTTCTATACATAAATTTTAAATATTTTTTTTTGGCAGTGAAAATTACCGTAAGCTAATTCTCATTGAAAAAAAAAAAAAAAAAAAAAAAAAAAGGCTCAAGATGTAAAGCTTTTTTTAATGGCTGACCAGATCTAATGGTTTATGAAATCCAATAACTAAAGCAAAAAGTTTTATGATACAAATTATTTTATTTTATCTTTTTTTAATTGTGTGAGGTCAACCCTAAAGTACCAGCAATTATATACCTCAAGAGAGCTCCGAAGTTTATATTATCATTGAGGACATTAGTATCAAAAAAGAAATAAAGGCAAGAATAGCTAGATAGTTAATTTTTAGCTCTAATGAAAATTTTACTAAATAGAAATATATCCAGTAAACTCAAAATAAGAGTCTATCATACAATCCAACAACCGTTTGTTATATACAGGAGTGAAAAAGATTATTAAACCTGAGGGAAAGGAAAATCCTCTAAAAAATATATGGCACAACTACAGAATCTTTGGCGAATGAAGTCAAATGGAAAACTCAAGACCCTAAATGCAGCCCCAGATATTGTAGCCAATATGAGGAGAGGCAGGATAAGATGGCTAGATCATGTACAAAGGATGGAAGGTAATAGGCTCCCTAAGATGATGTTGGAGGGACGCCCAGGTGAAAAAGAATAGTTTATTTTGTGGCAGACCCACGTAATAAACCTCGACTGGCCTTTGCACTCTTGCTAGAATAAGTAACCTGTAGGATAACCAATATCCTGTTTAATGTCTATAAAGTTCTTTTTAATTTTTTCATGAATAATTTTATGACACAATCTTTTTTTTTTAGCCATCCAAAAAAGTTGTTTCCATTGATTCACTGGTTTAAGATGAACCCAACAGGACATTAATCAATACAAACATTGTTTGAAAGGCATGCAGGAAATAAAAACTCATTCAGTTTAGAATATTTATTTATTATTTCGGATAGTTTCTATTAACAGGCATTTATGTATAAAATGCGTGTTAGCTTAAATTAACATTAGCTGATGATACTGCTTCCCCAGATCACTCAACATGTACAAAATTACAGTTGATAACATTTAGCCTCTGTATAGCCTGATTAATGAAAATATAGCTTTAAGCTGGATAAGTACTTACATATTCACTCAATATTTACATTTTTCCTAAGAGGTTAGATTAAGTATTTAGAATTTAGACTTAAAATCATCAGTCTAGAAACTAAGTTGACAACATATAAGTAAAAATATATATTATAGTTGATAAATGATATACATATATATCAATCATTTTATTTAAATCCATTATTACCAATATATTCTCTGAAAATATACCAAATAAATGATGTCAGCTTTATTGATTATTTCCTGATAAAAGTCATGATTGGAATGTTTATCTTTATTTGAAAAAAACATTAAAATAATTATGTTATTAATAGTTTTATAAATGCTTCAAAAACTTAACAATTATAATAAAAGTTATTCATTACCTTATTGGTAACAAAAATGAATGACAAAATACTTTAACTATATACGATATGTGTACTTAAATGAGAAGTAGCCAGGTGAAACTCCATATTTTTAAAAGAATCAGAATTGTACATTAAGTATCAAAAACATATAAGACAAAGAAACTAATCAGTGAGGTCTATATTATTATATTATTAAGTATATCTTTCATTGACACTCTACTTAGATGCCTCAATTATTGTTCTTGATAGAGACTTTAAAGGTTTCCTCATCACTATGAAGAGTGGAAGTTAACAGTGTGAACAGTACTATAGTCTGAGCGATGGCTGATGATACTTGGGGAAAAGTGGAGGGAGGGAGATGTGGCTGGTCAGGGCCAATGAGAGTAGTGCAGAGTTGCCAGTTCTCACCCCACCTACCTTCACGAGGTTCATTACAGTTCTGCCTCACATACAGGTTACATTGTGACCTTGCCAAATTTAAGTTTGTTTTACAAAATGTCAGGGGAAAGCAGAACATCAAATCGTAAGGTGCTCACATCGCAAGCTCGCAAAATGATTTCATTTGTTCAAAAATAAATTATGACTATGTTTCCACAATTTATTTTTTACTTGGGATAGAATAGGAAAAAAATCTTTATTATGGGACTTGGTCCCTTAAGAATAACTATTAAGAATAGAAAAAAACAAAAATCGTCTCTGTCTATGAGTCCTTTTGTGTACATATTATATTGCTAATAAACAAATTAAAAATTAGATTAAGTGGAAATTAAGAAAAAAAGTACATTGGTTTAAGATGGGAAAAAATACTTAAAATTTAGTTATTAGATGAACAAAAGAAAAAATAATGCTAACTACAGTCTTTAAAATGGCTAGCTAAGCTGTAGTTAAAATTATAAAAACATATTTAAAAAAAAATAAAACCAAACAAACATAAAATAATTAAGAGAAAGATCTCAGCTCCCCATGTGACGGTTAAGGAGCTTAGGCAATGTTGTTCCCCCTCCTCTTGCAAGCCAAGTAACATCAGCCAGCCAGTGCTCAGACTATAGGTGCCATATCTCAACTTCTAGTGTCTGACACTTAAGATACAATAACATAAATCTTTAATTGCAGGCAGAGTTGGATAATTAATGTTGAGATGAAGCTGTAGTACTTTAGGGAAGACAATACAGTCATTTAAAAATGAAAAGATAATGAGTGATTCAACAGTTTGATTCATTCCGTTTTGGTGTTTTAAACAATCTCTATTGAGGCTTGGTTAAACTGAAATTATTTCAAATTTTCAACAACATGTATGAAATGTTCTCTGAATATTTGAAGAACTGTGTTCAAAAGCGATTCAATGTTCTGTTCACCTCCACTATAAAGTCTGTTATTTTTCTCTGATAGTTATTCTTTTTTTTTAAATTAACTGCTTTGAGTCAGAAAATCACCTTTCATTGACAAGTTTTTATTCCAAGAGAATGATGGGTAATGAGTCAAATTAGGCGCCTAAACATATGGTGTGGTAGAAATGCTACATTAGGCTTTTCTTGATTTCCTGGGGGCTTGTTCTGATTTCCAGAAACACACAAAAGGGATTTTTTTTTTTTTTTTTTTTTTTTTTTTTTTTTTTTTTTTTTTTTTTTTTTTTTTTTTTTTTTTTTTTTTTTTTTTTTTTGTGATTTATAATCCCAGAAGTAATAATGCTTAGATATTTTTAACGAAAAATACAGGTTATAGGTTGTAATTAGGCACATACAGTTGATAGTTCTGTATTATTACTGAATAATCACCCTCATCGCATACAAACTGTTCAGTGACTAAATAAAATCTTTAAAACTGTTGTCAGAACTGACGGATTGAAATAACATCCATCAAATTATTATCTCTTTGTTACAAATCCGCAGCTTTCTGTCCAACAGTAATCTTTAATAACATTCTTCTTCATCTCGAAGAGTTAGTAATCTTTAATTATATAATGAATTTTTATCAAAGAATGAAACTGCCAATTGTTTCTGACTACTTCAACACTTACTAAAACTTTCATTTTATTTCAAAAAGCTCATCTAAATAACTATAATCAGGCTATGACAATCACTAAATTCAAAATTGAATTTTGTGGTTCCACAAAACTATTATTGAATTCTAAGGATTCCTACTTTGAATATAAGGAAATCCTAATTACCCAAAATCCTCAATGCTTCTTTCCTTACAAATAAAGTTATCCATGGATATCTTAATATCATTTTTATAATGATTTCACCTATAACAGATAACTGTATTTCATTTATAACCTCCACACATGCACACCTACTAGTTTTTTCACTTCCTAATCTATGCTAAATCATCCTCCAAAGCATCTAAAAAGACAGTCGTCTTAAGACCTATTAAACATCGAGCAACCATTACCAAGTGCTACCGAAGGATAGTTTCTTCTTCACAAATCAGTCATGTCATATTACTCTGACTCAGAATATCTACTTAATTTAATGTTATATACAGTTGTAAATTTCAATAAATAAATTTTTAACAAATTATAAGTTGGCAGGAAACCTTGAAGATGATCGAGAATGCTCATTTCTACGATGTCTGAAGATGGTAAAAAAAAAAAAAAAAAACGAGAGAAGAATCAAATAATGGAATATGATTGCTTAATACTAGTATGCATGACTGCATATGAAATTAACAACTCATAAAATAAAACTAAATTTATTAAAAGCGAAAGTTAGAAATATTTAATGAGTTAGCGGAAGTACTTCAGGGACGAACATAACATCAATATTGAAGCTTATATAACTCATCCGGTGGAATAAAAATGTAACTGTAAAAAATGAAACTTTACAGGAAAAGCGAGCGAAACCAAAATGAAATACTTTCAACCAACATTACAGGTATAAGTGATATTTATATCAACTTATGGATTGACCCGACAATTCAGTCGATGTTTCTACATCTATATTACGATTTTGGCAGTACTTTTGACTTCAATCTCAGTAATATTTTTAACCAACTTCACAAATACGTTGTTGTTCCACCAGATGAGCGATACATACCCTGGATAACCCTTTTCATAATAAATTAAAATCTACACTTTTTTCCTCTGACAGCCATTTTTTACACAATGTAAAAATCATTACACCCCCATAGTGGATTAACTCATTTTTCACACTAGCTAACAATTTATTTTCCTAAATTTTTGAGCTCTAGGATTTTTATCATGTTACTACATATGAACAAATCTTTCACATTATATGGAGTTCAACTGCATAGGAGTGCATTGAAAACCTAAATTCAAAAACTAATTGTAGCTAATGTAACACCCAATTTAAAATATTTTCAAATATCACAACAAAAAAACCCAAGAACAGGAATATATGTCATTATTTTTTTTTTGAGAAACTGATCAGTATTCTATCCTATCAAAAACTTTTTAAAAATGTTTTATTATAAAATCCACAAAAATTTTCATTAATTAAATATAATGAACCAAGTTGACATCAGACATTTGGGTCTATGATCACAGTTAAAATTCATCAATTTTAAAAACATATTAAAATACTGGTAAAATGTTATGGTGGGCTAAGGTAACATTCCTGAGAAATTTAAAGTCTATAAACCAATCAAGCATGATTTAAAATTGACAAATCACAAACATCAGTATATTTTTGAAAGCGAGCTTTCAATGTTTAATTAAAAATAATAACTATTAGTACGCAGCTAGTAACTTAAGGGTTGCTGACTAGGTAACAAGTTGTAAAATATAATAATAAAAAATAATATACTATATAATAATAACGAACATTTAAGAAAAAATTAATTATGCAATAAAATTAAATAGAAAACAATAAAAAATAAAATATAGGAATGGTGCAAAGATTTTATAAAATAAATAAATAATGAAATCAGATCAATAAGAATTCTAAATAAGTTCTTCTTAATTAAACCCTTTGGATTTCAAACAGCTTGACATCAGTATCGTACCAGATAGGAGGGTCAACATTCCTAAAACAGAAATGTAAAAGTGTGATAATACAGAGAAGGGTAAAATATATCTAACTTCAATCAGTATTTAAAATGGCTACTTCTTATTTGAAGAAACAATTTAGTTTAGGGCTATTTTATTGAAAATGTTCTGATGATTATTTATCAAAATTAGAAAACTAACAATATAAAGTCTTACTTAAATAGAAATAAAATTAGAAGATTATAATAAAATTCTGTCCAGACCTCAGCTGCTTAATTTTGAGGCCTAATCTACAAATTTCATAAATGTTTATCATTCCATAACAATTAACTTCATACGAGATAAATTCAAACAGTAAAATGAAATTAAAAAGACCTATATATTTATTGTACACATATAAATGATACCAGTATTACTTAAAGGTCACTTTTATGAGATAAAAATAGTTTTGTTTTTTTTTAATGTAGCAAATAACATCAGAACAATATAAAACAAATAAAACTACATTGGTTAAAAAATATAAGTTATCAGATGAGAAAAGTAGCTTTAAGAAATAATAGTTTAAAATAGAAAGCTAGCCAGCACTGCATGTAGTTCTTATTTAGGTTTCAAGTTCTGGTAACATAGTTTGAACTTAAAGAAGGGAACCTGTTATTAATTAAATTAATAAGGACTAAAAACTGTTAAAAACTAATTGCAGCTAATGTCCTCCCGGCTAAGTCCGATGGACTCGCTGACCAACAAATGAGGGCGGCTCCCCAGGCTTACTGGAGGGTGTGGCGTAGGTTTGAACACCCTACTCACACATTCTTTAGTTCAAAACCACCCCCAAACAGTCATGGATCTCTCTGAGGTAAAACGCTCATTATCCGGAAGTAAACTAGTCCCCCATTTGGGTCTCCGAATGGGGACTACTTCAGAGGAATCATGGCACAAGTTGAAAATTAGGGATTTAATCATTGGGACGTGAAATGTTCGTAGTCTTAATACAGCGGGTGGGTTAAAATCGGTAACAAACGAGGTTAAGGGGTATGATGTAGATATCGTAGCATTGCAAGAGGTTCGGTGGCCGGGGTAGGGATCGCTAACCAAGGGAGTATACTATCTGTTATGGAGGGCCTGATAATTATTGTTTAGGAACTGGGTTTTTGATAAAGAATAAATTTCTTTCCGCTTTGAGGGATGTACAGTTTATTAATAATAGAATATCGGTGGCCATATTTCAGGGTAGGTGGTAGAAGATTGCGTTAATTAATATTCATTCTCCAACCAAGGATAGTGACGGTGAAGTTAAATGCGATTTCTATGATACATTAGAGCGAATTGACAATAAACTACCGCAATATTGTATGAAAATAATATTAGGAGATGCAAACGCTAAAGTGGAAAGGGAAGAAATATATCAACCGACTATTGGAAGAGAAAGTCTACATGAATACAGTAATGAAAATGGGACACGACTTATAAACTTTGCTATATCGAAGGGTTTGATAATCAAAAGTACGACGCTTAAACATAAAAATATTCATAAATATACGTGGACATCACCGGACTCACAAACACGAAATCAAATCGATCATGTTTTGGTACAACGGAGATGGTAAAACAGCATAACTAACGTGAGAACATACCATGGGGCAGAATGTGGGTCAGATCATGAACTCATCATCGTGAAAGCACATTAAAAGCTTTTAATAAACAAGAAAAATAAAATTAATATATCGTCCAATAGATTAAATCTAGAGTTATTAAAAGATCCATTAATAAGAAGCAATTTTGCCTTAGAAGTCAAAAATAGATTCGAGGTTCTAGGAGCTTTAGACAAAGATTGTGAGGATATCGAAAATTTATGGTTAGGTATCAGGGATAACATTAAAGCTGTGGGGGAATCTTATCTAGGCTGTATTGAAAATAAACAAAATAAACCTTGGTTCAATGAGGAATGTTTAAACGCGTGTGTGAAACGAAAAGCTGCTAAATTAGTTTTCAATAATCCGAGCGAGAACAATGTCTCCTACTTCCGGAGCTTAAAAAATGAAACCTCTAGATTCCTCCAAAATAAAAAAAAAGATAATCTTAAAAACAAAATAAACAAAATAGAATCTAATAAAATCGGAAACAACGTAAGGGATATGTATAAGGGTAAACGCTTTGAGCCTATAAGGATCCGGTAGACATAGTAGACAAATTCAGAACATTCCTTGATAATAATTTAAGTTTGGAAAATAACATAAATTCCCCTCCTATTACTTTTCTCAGCGCGGAACCGGTAATAGAAGAACCGTGTAAGGAGGGAGTTGAAATAGCGATCATAAAATTAAAATCGTACAAAGCAGCCGGGATTGACAATATCCCTGCCGAATTATTCAAAGCGTGTGGAGAAGCTGGAGTTTCTAAGATTCAAAAAATACCAGAAGAATGGAAAGAATCTATACTTATTTCGATCCATAAAAAGGGTCCTAGAACAGAGTGTAGCAACTATCGTGGTATTTCACTCGTTCCAACGTGTTATAAAAATTTACATCAATTCTAACGAACCGAATTACTGATTACGCGGAGGAAATAATTGGAGACTATCAATGTGATTTTAGACGGAGTCGTTCAACTATCGATCAAATATTTTCCCTTCGCCAAATTTTAGAGAAAAAATTATAATTTAAGGGCGTAGTGCATCAGCTTTGTTTCCAAAAGGCTTACGATTTGATTAACCGCCAGAAACTGTTTGATATTTTGATCGAACTGGGGATACCAAAGAAATTGGTTAATCTAGTAAAAATGTGCATGTCGGAAACATTTAATAGAGTCCTAATCAGGACTTTTTACTCTGAAAAGTTTGAGGTACGTTCGGGTTTAAAACAGGGAGATTCTCTAGCTCCGGTATTATTTAACTTAGCGCTAGAATACGTCATTAGAAAGGTAATGCTAACGGGAAAAGGATTAGAGATGGGTGGTAAATGTCAGGTTCTTGGTTATGCTGATGATTTGGTACTTTTGGGTGAAAACGAGGAAACTATAAAACTAAACCGGTAATGCTTGTTATTTCTAGGTAGCAAAATTACTCAGTTTGTGCTTACTCTCCAAAAAATTTAAAAATTAGGATATACAAAACTATTATACTACCCTGTCAGAACAATGCTTGCTAAAAACCAGGATGTATCAATTATTTTAGTTCTATAAAACATGGATACATCTTTTGTCAGAGGGTCACACTGTAATGTTCTTTTCACACTCAAATGTATAACTTTTTTTTCACCCACAAAAATGTAACATTTTGACACACTCTAGCTCTTCTGGTATTGTTAAGATCGAAAATTTGCCAACAGTTTTCTTATAAAAAATTTAATAGAAAACATTTTTTGTTATTCAACATTTGTTGCTAGGACCTAACGTTTAGAAGCTAAATTGGTTTGAATGAAAATAGTAACTTTTTGTCGACATTTTTTAACCATTGGGCATAAATTTATGTGACACGCTCTAGCTCTGTTGGTGTTGCTCGGATTGAAAAATCACCAATATTTTTCTTATCAGAAACTTACTGGAGAATATTTTTTGTTTTACAGCAATAGTTGCTAGGACCAACCGTTTAGGAGCTAAATTTATTTGAATGAAAAAAGTCAAGTTTGAAATCATTTTTTTTTTCTATTTATTTTTTTTTTTTTTAAGGGATATTTTGCATTGACAGCAAAAGTCTAAATAAATACAAAAAATACCGACGAATTTTAAGTTGGGCTTCTTACATTCTGGATGTATGAAATACAAATACATTTTCTGCAAATTTTAATGGGTATATCCAAAAACATAGTGTACAAATTACCTAAGATAAATGACTCCCCACATATAGGTTCTAAACCAAGTTGTGGTTCCTGCATTAGCTTGATATTTCCTGATCAAAATAGGGTGAGGTACTGGAAGAAGGCCAACAAGAGTACCATGTTGAAGGAACTTCAAAATTTCACTTTCATCTGTCAAACCCCTGGAAATATAAAATAAATAAATTTTAATCTAAATTCAGTTAACATGGGATCACTCAGAACTAAAATGGTACCACTCAGGCCCTAAAACAGGCCACTTGGAACAAAGACACATTATCTCTACGTTAGGTAATCAATGAAGTAATAGAAGATTTTATGATCATAAGATTAGGTCTGAATGAGTTCACAGTGCCACCAATTTTTATAAGAATATGGAACAGGATTCATCGACTGGGTATATTTAACACTAAACCTACCAACATTTCATATATACATACGAGGTGTGATCAAAAAGTTCCAGGACTGAATTTTTATACATTTATTCATACAACATACAGGTTATTCAAATTTGTCTCCTTCGAAGAACTCCCCTTGGGAAGCTACACACTTTTCCCACCGGTGTTTCCACTGATCAAAGGCCCCAGAAAACTCTTCTTTTGTAAAGGTGTTTAGCAGCTCCGTTGTTTTTTTTCTTTAATTTCGTCAACTGTTTGAAATCTTCGTCCTTTCAGGTGTCTCTTGAGCTTCGGGAAAAGAAAAAAGTCGGCTGGAGCCAGGTCAGGTGAGTAGGGGGCTGAGGAATGACAGTCATTGCGTTTTTTACACAAAAGTTACGGATAACTAATGCACGACGCACGACGCATTTGAAGTTTTTCAGTTAAAATTTCCTGACATAACCCAAATGAAATGTTACACTCTTCTGCCATTTCACGGATTGTTAGTCGACGGTCTGATCGTAGGAGAGCGTTCACTTTAGCAACATTGTCATCATTGATTGACGTTGAAGGGCGTCCGGAACGAGCATCGTCGTCTGTGGATGTTCGGCCATCTTTAAACCTCTTGAACAGCTCATTGGCATAGACATGGCATAGAAAGGGCAGCATGATCGGCTTAGACATTCTTCACCAAAAGCCTCTTGTAACATCAAAAAGGTTTCAGAAAACGTTTTGTTCAGTTTCACACAAAACTTCACACAAACACGTTGCTCTTCTTTCACATTCATTTTCATAAAATAGCCAAACTCTATAAAACTAACCTCAAACAAACTGTGCTAATGTTACTTTCAGTGATGTTATGACTGATCTGCAAACACAGCTGTGTTCCTGTTGAGTCAGGCAATACAATGCTGCCAACCGCATCGCTGTGAGACATTGCATTCCCATAGTATATAAAAAGTCCTGGAACTTTTTGATCACACCTCGTATATCTATCACAATTTCTTGGCAAAACAATAACTGACTATTTCTCCTAAATAGTATATATATATTTGTTTTATTGGTATCTATATATACATACGTTTCCTAAGTTTTGAGGGTGCTGAAATGGAATTCAAGGGCTAAAAAAAAATTTCTATCACATTTTACAGTGTAAAAGCAAATGGTAGGCAACTTTTGTTTAAATTGACAAAAACATGAATTACGTTTAGACGGTTAAACGTATCAACTTTAACATACATTAAAGTTGACAAAAACATAATGTTTTTCGGATTTTCCAATTTTTTTAATAGGTGTATATTCATCGAATTTAACATTCATATACATCAAAAGAAAGCTGAGGCTCTCCTCTTTCCAGCGATACCAACCAGTGAATTGTGGGACAAAGTAATGGCGATTTAAAGGTATGTAACAATAATCGGTTTAAAAATTTCATTTTCCTCGAAGAGCGCGAAAAAAATGATATTTTTTTATTTTGTTGAATAAGTGTTTTTCAATGTTTTTTATGATGCTGAATTAGAATCTGATGTCAATTTTTGTGTTTAAAAAATCTATAGAGGTAGTTTGCTTGAAAATCTAATCATTTTTTTAGAATTAAATTAATCTAAACCTGAATATAGTTAATGAAAAAATACACAAATAAAATATAACTGTTAGGTAGTATATTGCAATAAAGGAGGATAATTAACATTTTCATACTGCTTTTTTATGTTTTTTAAATTTTATTTTATTTTTGTCGTATTTTTGTTTTTTCTTCTTCTTGGACATTGAACTGGAAGAAAACTATTAACTTACTTATCAATACATATCTTCTCTACTTGTGGAACTAGTACTTGCAGCAACCTCATTATTGTCTGCAATGGAAGTTTGGATTTCCATGAGTTGACCCACTCGGAAGTAGGCACCCATTGGCCAGTGCTTCTTACTTCCTGAAAGTATTACATACAACATTGGTTCATATAACAAACAACAGAAAAATATTTAGATAATTTTATGATATTCCAGACAACACTATAAAATAAATCCTGTGAAGAAAACTGTGGAACTACAGTCCTACTAATTTTATTAAGAAATTAAATCAATCAATCAACAGACCATTAGTTGATCTATATAAAATATGCATAGATATACTGCTAAATTTGAGTGAAATCACAATAAAAAAAGGGCACTTATTTTACATAAAAAAAATAATTCAAATCATTCAGAAGCAAAAAACCGTTATATCTATTATATTCCAATCCACTAAAAACTATTTACTAGTAAATAAATAAATTTAATTGATGTTTCACATATAAATTTGGTGATTGATTTCCACCAAAGTTTGAATTTGATAAGTGCAGAAGACCAGCTTGAATACTCTACACTAAACGTTTACATTTCTGCTTTTTTAACTACTTTTAACTAGTTATGGTAGGTCATTTTTAAGTAATGTGTCATTACGAAACTCATGAAGCATTTTTTTTTCTTTAAGAAACTCTAGTTAAAATCCTAAACATTATAGATGATCTTAAAGTCATATTTTTTTATATTAAAGAAGCGTCATAATGTTTAAAATTTCACAGATATATATATCTTACTGACCCTTCCATACAAATTTTAATATTTGCAGTGCTGATGTATGATAAGAAATATTAACAGGAAACTACCTGAGTAGGTGTTTTGGGCTGCTGTATTTGTGGTTGTTGTTGCTGAGGACTTGGTGGTTTGGTTTCAGTCCCATTCAAAGACACAGCACCAGCCAAATCCGCCAAGTCTTCTGATGTACTACTGGACGTCATGTGAGCAGATTCCTTTCCAGTCATTTTTTCAATACCTATGACAAAACAGATATGAATAGATATATTTTATGAGATGTAAGAAAGAAATGAAAATGTCTAATAAAGATAATAATGCAGGAGAGAAAAAAAAGTAAAAGAATCAAATTTATATTGAAATTAACTTTTTGTAATTATGGCTAATTAGTTTTAAAAAAAAAAAAAAAATTATTATGAATAATAATGCTCACAAAAGAAGAAACGGAAAGATTAGGTGTAACGGACCAGGACTGTTAGGACAGAGAAAGATATAGGAACAGACTTAAGGAATTGAAGGTTGTTGTGGGCAGGAGAAGTTCAAAAAAGAGAGTGGCGTGGACAGAAGAAAGAAAAAAAAGACACGCAGAAATAATGAAAGAAAAATGGAAGGAAAGAAAAATAAGAGAGGAGCCAAAAATTGATATTGGCGTGGTCTCCAAGGCCGTTTCGTGAAAAAAAAAAAAAAAAAAAAAAAAATGCTCACAAAAATGAGGGGCATTTTATTTAATACAAGTAAAAGATTTTCTTTACAAAATATGATGATGATTACCTGGTGTGTCAGGTAAAGTAGCTTTTAAAGTTCCAGGTTGAGCAGGAAGAGCAGGACGACTTCCTTCCATACTAGGGCTTTCAGGAGAAGTGGGACTAGCAACGGGGATATGTTGCTTTCTGCCACTTCGCCTTGAAAGTGATTTAGCTATAGTTCCATAATCTGATGGGAGGTTTGCTAAACTGTGAAAAACCTGCCTTTTCCTGATAATAGTGTATACAAGATTGGAATTTCCTATAACATTAAAGATATATTAATTCTAATTCATAAATATATTTCAGTAAATATATGATAATCTAAAATTAAGTGAGCATTTAATTAGATTTTTTATTATGAAAAATATAATAGTGGCATAATATTAATTTTCCGTTAATTAATACACTTACCATCAAATTGGTATTGGATAATATTGTTGAATATCTCCAATAAAAAGAAAACAAGATGATGATTAGAAGGAGATGAAAATAAAAACCATGGAGTACTAAAAGCTTCGAGAAGATGAAGTAATTTTGTACTTGCTACCATCGATAAAGTTTTCAAGTACGGAGACACTAGAAAAAAATAAGTTTTAATTTTTAACAATAATTTTAAAAGAAACATTAAATAATAAATAAATAAAAGGCTTAGCAAACCCAAATGCTTGATGCCGACACCACCAACATAACCATACACCTCCCTCTAACCCCCACATCAAAACCCGAATTCCCAAGATCAGCCCTGATACAATCTTTCCATCTATGTCTTGATAAACCCCTCAGACATTTATCTGATGGCTCAAACCTGATTACCTTGGAATTAGTCCTCATTAAATCCAGCGACTTTATATGCCCATTTTAACTGGTTGTTTAAACCAGGACTATATTTTTCGGCTGAAGTTCCCGCAGTTTCAAATAGTGGAGCCTCCAAAATTCTCCTATTAATTCATCTTAAAACTTTAAGGCATTGTTCTTTCCTTAATCTAAATGACCACTTTCGTTTCCATAGAGAACTGTTGGTAGTATAATAGTCTTATATGTCATAACTTTCAAAATTACAGGATAGTAAGTGCAAACTGAGTAATTATGTGACAGAAATAACATGCGCATCTGGCTTTTATTATTGAGATCAAAATAATTAAGAAATATAAGAACTTAAGATTAAAAGACATAATGGGAACAAATATATTAATTATGAATTTTAATAATCAGAAATTACAAAGGTGACGGCACAAATAAATAAAGAATATAATTTGATTAACCAGAACAAATAATGTCCAGTGATAATGATTCTCTATCATAATTTTTCTCAATTCTCATCCAAATATTTAGTTCATGCAAAGAAAAATATATAAGTCATGAACCTTACCATTAACCAATATTGTAAGAAGGCAATCAAAAAGTGGTTGAAGCCTTTGGTGGCCAGTAGTAATTATTTTATGAAATACTGTGATTAAAAGATCTGCATGTGTTCCTAGGGAGGAAAAACAAAAACAATTATATTTATGTATTGATGACCTTAAACAGCTAGTTGATTTCTTTTACATGCTTCAAGTTGCTTAAATAAATTAAAACTTCAATAAATGCTCAATATTCCTCTTCACCTGACCCTCACTTTAAAATACGTTACTATTTTTATATATAATATTCTCCTGATGAGAATTATAGAAGAAATAAAAACATTTTAGGTTAATGTATTAAGTGTTCGAAGTAATAAGTTGTTTTAGAAGTTTTATTTTTTTCTATCAACCTGAAGCCTATAGTAAAAAAAAAAAAAAAAAAAAAAAAATATGACAATAACTCATATAAAAAGCCTGATGCAAAAAAAAAAAACCCTAGTATTTTGACAATTTCACTTCTTTCTCTTCCTCTTTGAGCCAATATTGGCGTAGAGGAGCCTCGATCCAGCACCGCCAGTCCTCTCGGTCCCTGCACAGTAACTTCATTTCAGCGAGGGTTTTGTTTCTTTTGCCCCCAATCCTCCTGATGAGATCCTTGGGCGACCTCGTGGTCTTTTACTTGCAGGTCTTGCTTCCATGGTTTTTCTGGGTTCTCACACTACCTCCATCCAACAGATATGTCTTAACCAATTAAGTTGTCTGTTTTCGATGATTGTCTTTAATGGAGGCACCTCTAACCGTTCTCTGATCCTTTCGTTCCTAATACAGCCCCACTTAGTGTTTCCTGCTGCTCTGCATTGGAACTTCATCTCAGCAGCGATGATACAGCTAACATGCTTGTCAAGCATCAACCAGCTCTTACCACCGTCATAGCTAAATAGCCTTGTATATGTGCATTTTAACCTCTTTCCCTCCTTCACAGTGACCAGTAATGTTATTATTAACGGCATAGGCACAATGAGCCACAGGGCTGAGGTGCCACTAAAGCCAGGGGAAAAAAAAAAAAAAAAAAAAAAAAATGTTATTATTGATCTGGTAGTAAACCTGGTTTCCTTTTGAAATTCTATTGGTTATTTCTTGGTCAATCCTACCACATCTATTTATTATGGTTCCCAAGTAGTTACACTTATTTACTACACCTAGGACCTCCCAATTACAATAAATTTCAACTCGTTCTTCATCATTCCGTGAGAGAATTAGGATCTTGCTTTTTGAATCGTTAATGGACATTCCCTTCTGTAGTAGCTCCTCCTCCCATTCCACCACTGCCTGTTGCAGCATTTTTTTCGAATCTGCAATTAGGACGATATCGTCAGCATATAAGAAACTTTTTACGAGTACTGCCCACATTTTCCATTTTCCTATTGCAATCTATGGTGTTCTGCGCTTGCATATCTAGTACACATCATACATTAGAGTGATGAATAGGAGAGAGCTGAGGCTGTCTCCTAGTCTGACTCCTCTGTAAAGAGAAAACGGTTTGGATACTTTGTCATTAATTCTTAAGACTCCTTTCATATTGCAGCATCAATTTTATCGCCTGCAGTAAGTCTGCTGGTACATTCTTTGTGGCAAGAGCATTCCATATTTCAAACCTACAGAATCGAAAGCTGCTTTTATCACAAGAAAAGAGAAATAAATGTTTTTATCTCTGTCCCATGCTTTTTCAGCAATATTTCTGAGGACAAAGATGTGATCCTGGTTTTGCCTTGCCTGTTCATTCAGTTGGTTCTCCACCTTCTTTCAAGGATAAAGGTATACATTTTATAAGCAACAGTAAGCTTATTGGTCTGTAGTTTTCGCATAAAGTTGAACTGTCTTTATTATATATAATATAAGTATTATATTGCTGTATTACCAGTCTTTAGGAATCTTACAATCCCACACCGCTTGAAACAATCCATGCATTTAGTGAAGGGCCGTTCCTACTTAAAAAAGGAATGAGATTTTACATTCCGTTTCACCATTGGAACCAGTTCCAATTTTCGTTCCATTCCATTTTTTGTTTCACTTCAGTTTGACTAGCCTACTACATACTAGTGAAGGGCCGTTCCGAGTTAAAGGGGGAATAAGAATTTATGGGCATTTTCACTTTTCGTTCCATGTCTCTTTTTAAAAACCTACTACCTGTGTACCATGCATTTTTGTTACATCCCTTTTCGTGACTTTGAGCTGATAATCTTCTCCTACTTTATAATTAAAAATTGTATAGTTACTAAAATATTAAGAAGGTTTAAATAGCTAAGTATACTTATTTAAAAAATGTATGCTTTTAAAATAGTTTTATTCAATAAAAAAAAATTGTTTTTAATAAAAAAGTTAGCTCAAAAATAGTGCACAATTGAGCAAAAATTTTCCAACCACATTGGTTCCGAGAGAAAAGGAGTAATAAATTCTTGTGACTGCTCCATTAGCCTTAAACAACATTTAATTACATATGCAGTAAAACTGTGTGGTTCATTTTTCTGAACCCAAAAGAAGAGTGGTGGAGTGTTGGAGAGTGGGGAGGAAATCAACAGTGGCAGGAAGAAAGCAGTCGGAACAACCTTGGGTGGAACGAAACCAGAGACACAATCTAAACTCTACTTCACTGAGGGAATGAAACAAGAGATCTTTTGGCATTGGTTTTCGTTCCAGGTGGAACAATAAACTTGAGCAATTGGTTTCGTCCCAAACCGGTTCAAAGATGGAACTAGTTCCAAGTTCCGCTCCACCCAGAACAACCCATCACTACTTGCATAGTCTTTTGGAGCTCTTTGCCATCATACTTCAGGAATTCAGGGTCAATGCCATCTCTCCCTGATGCTTTATTTACTTTTACTCTTTCTACAGCATATTTAATATAATCTTCTTCTTTACATTCTTGGCTTTCTTCCATTGATGTTTGTGTATAGGGAATTGTAGTACCACATTCCTTCGAATATAATATCGGTAATAACACCTCCACCAATCAAAAATGTCATCCAAGGTAGTGACTATATTGCCTCCTTCATCTTTTATGTATCTTACTGGCTTTTTGGTATTTCCTTGAAGAAACTAGGTATTTCTTCTATGATTTTCATACAGGCTCTTTCTAAATTCATCCCACATTTATCTTTTTTCCATAATGATTGCTTTCTTGGACTCGTTAATTAATCAGCAGTATTCAAATAAGTTACCAGGGTTTTAATTTTAACTTTTAAAAATAAATGACAATTTCATAACATACATAAACAAAATTTTATTTACAAGCAGAAAAATGAATTTATTTACCAGTAAAAACAGGAATATCCATTGGAATAGTAGCAGTATAAGGTTTATTCAGCCGCACACCAAAATTTCTTTCCCCGCTCAGTAATAATATTATAAATACTCCAATGTGCATGAGACCAACACGAGCTAAAAAAAAAAAAAAAAAAAACAGATTGCAATAAATACATTAATTTTAAAATTTAATTAAAATTTTTTTTAAAAATATATAACACCTACACTGGTCTGCTCTTGAGTCATTCAGGTGATATAAAATTGGAACGAGTATTTCCAACACATCACTACTTTTGAGCACATAATACAAAAATTTCTGAAAATAATTTCAAAAATGAAATTTAAAGAAATAGGTGATTAGGTACCAAACAGGCTAAATAATACACACAAATATATATTTATAAGCAAGTCATAGATAAGAACCAAATCTACATTACAGGATATATCTGCAATTAATTGACAATAGAGGTCAATGAAACCATAATAATTAGATACTTTAAAGTCCATAGTAATAATAATATTAAATAATATTTTAAAGTTTTGGTAATGTAATTTTTGAATAGACACCAAAATAACTAAAAGGAATCCATAATTAAGAAATAGGTGCTCTTGGTACAATCAAGGCCCTGTATGAATAAAATGGTAACAAAATGTTGGGTACACGAGCATATACTCTGGACTTGAAAGAAAAAAAAAAAAAAAAAAAAAAAAAAAAAAAAAAAAAAAAAAGAGTGATTATCAGAAATAATAAAAATAGCACCAGTATTAGCTAAAATATAAACAATAACCACTAAGAAAACACTTAAGTATTAATGACAAAAAGTTGAAACGATGACTAACAACTATCCAAAATGGAATAATTTGTAAATGAATTTCATGGAATTCATAATTTATAATTTAAAATATTTGTGATCAGATATTTATCAGTCTCAGTTGAAGATAAGAGGTTGCTTATCAATAAATACCAATTAATGACTAATCATTACCTTATTATAATCACACATTTTCCAGAAGAAAACCAGTAACTCTTGATGGAATTGTACCTTCTTCGTAGAATTGGGAAGGTAAGTTTGTACCAATGGATTGTTTAATAGCCTGGTGAATCCTCGAAGAACGAAACCAAAATCTTCATCACGATGAATCCGAGATAAGTAGTTTATAAATAAATTTTCTGTAGTGTTAGACTGCAATACCATACTTGAATTATCAAAAAGAAATTATGAATAATATTATCCTTTTTATTAAATTAGAATATTACCTCACTACTAACACCGCCCTGTGATGTATCATGGTCCAAAGTCACAATAAGAATTTGTAAAGCAGCATCCACTAATGGTTCACTAGTATCTTGAAAAAGAAGATGGTTATATGGAAGACCAAGGCCAACAGGATCATACGCACATACAGTATTTAACAAAGATGTAAACATAGGAAGAGCATGACGATTTTCACCAGAAGTAAAAAACTGAATCCATTTGTTTGGAGCAGTCTGAATATCTGAAAATAGATTACAATAGACAATAAATAATTACAAATTAGAAATTAAAGCATATTTAAGTAATTTTATAAATTATAAAAAAAAAAATATAAATATATAAAATAAGAAGAATCGTAATATGAAGATCTTTAAATAGAAATGAGTATAATTACAAAAGAAAACCAAGGTTTTTTAATATTTTAGTTCTGAAAAGCTAATTAGGTGAAGAAATCATGGAAACAAAGTATATAATTATTTATTTTATTAGTTGGCAATAATAAAATTATAATATTTATATTGGAACAGATATCTCTTTTTATAAAATATTGACAGTAATTACCAACAGGTGGCTGATACATTGTTTCTGAAAAACAAGTAAGAAGTAACTTTAATAGCTCAGTTCTTGCTGCATCATAGGTTGTATAATGTGGAGGGGAATGAGCGAAACCAACACCAGCTTCCCATATGTATTCACAACTATCAATAGCTTGTAAGTCTTCAGCTTTATCCTAATAATATATACTACATTAACAGAGATAAGAACATTTAAATATGATATAATAAAATATTTTAACAAATACTATTCATTATGAATAATAATTACATACCGGACCAGATTTTTTACTGGCTACGGTGAAATCAGGGCAGAACAAAAGATCCTAGAGGAAAAAAAAAATTTGAAAGTTTACTTTAAGTAAAGAAAAATGCAAATGTATAAAACTAGAGATAGGATCTCACGGAAATTGCATTCAGGAGAGAGTGGGCTAAGGCTACGGACTCTCCTGAATCTCCAGACTGGTTATTTTCTGGGAGGCTAGTCCAGAAAAACCCTCTCCATTCGGGATCTTCAAATATATATGGCAGGACCCGTGTCAAAAGTCGAGCACAGTTAAGTACTAAACAAAAGAGGGAAATATTATTATCGGGGGATGAGTGAGAAAAAAAAATACATATAGGTTTATAATAAATATCTACCAGCCAATTGCTCCTGTTGAGTTCTGCATGAACTGTCAACTGCCCTCACCATTTTCTCTACTGCTTTGTAACATAATGTGGCTAAATTAGAAGGAGCCTCCTCCCGTAATGCTCGAATTTCTGTAGCAGGTACAAGAGTAAAAACATCTTGAACATTTGTCACATTTTCACTCCAAAATTGGTCCCAGAAAGAGTTATCAGCAGCATCGATAGGCTAAAATATAAGGTCATTGCTGTTTTATATACATGGTTCAATAAGATTTACAAAAGTGATTGAACAATCAAATTATATTTGAAGAAATATGTTAGATGTGTTATGAAAGATACATTTAAATGTAACTGAATGTTCAAAAACCTGTGTTTTAGAAGTAAGTTGTATCACAGCTTTTCTAAAATTTAGTTTTGTGTCAGAATTTCCCATTTTTCTTACATTCACCAAAATGTAAATAAAACCTTAGGCCCTATTGTTCCAAAAGCAATCTTCGTGTCATAACCTCCCTTGTTGATTACAGTTAATCAAGGGTTGCTTGCCAACATCAGTAACAATCCAATATTTTCTTATCTTTTGAGTTTCGCAATTCTGTCCACAATTCACTATCACCAGTCAATAAATTAGATGTTTACGAAAACGAAAACTGAAAGTTTTTATGATCGAATCTATAAGAATAGTAATACTTATTCCCAAAAATGCAACAGGCAATATTAAAAAATAAAAAATAAAACTATATTTCCTATGTCTTACAATAGATTAATTCACTAATAAGTCTTAAATTACTGAAATAGTAATTTTTAATCAAACGAACTTGTTTAATACACGTAATAGCTTATGCTCTTTATTAAATGACCAAACTTATTTCAATACAAAAAGTAGAAAAGTTAATTTAGTGCTATAGTATAGTTTAATCACGTTCGGCAGATAAATAAGCTTGTGAAAATAATTATATATGACAAGATTTAAAAGTTTATAGCTGTAGAAAGCTTATATGAAAATTATAACGTGTTGGTAAAATTAAGGGAAGGGGGGGATGATTAGATCATAGTGCCACATATGCACATGTCATGTAAGCAAACTCTTTGGAATATTAGTTCCATCCAATTTACTACATTTTATCTGTCTGTTATTTACAGAAATCATTATTGTATCTCAAATAAAGCAGTGATTTGTTAGAAGCTTAGCCAAAATTATTAATGCTAATAATAGAAAACAAAATAATAATGATTTGGATGTATTTTTTAGTAGTCAATATGAATCCAGAATATTTTAAAAATGGGTTACCATCTATTTGAATAAATCGAATGGAATGTAGTTAAGGATATCTAAATAGTATTTATGATATTGAAACTTCTATAGTAAATTTGTAATTGCAAATTCTAAAGAAACTGTTTGAAAGAATCCATTCTTATCCGAGGTCAAAACCCAGACGGTCACAAGAAATCTTTATAGAAACATTAAATGATCACATTTTGATTAAAAAATTATGTAATTTTGTTCATCTTAATATTAGATGTATCTCAACACTTTTCTATTGTAAAATATACGACAAATTTCCAAGTAATCGGAATGGATTTTTAATGAATTAGAAAATGTATATTCCTATTACAAAATAGAATCAAACAATTTATTTTTTTACATGGGTATGTATTTTGTTTAAAAGTCTTTCTTCAAATAAACTATAACCATTAAAGACTAGATTATTATGATTCTTATTGTTAGTACGAATAATCCCTTCTATACTTCTAGAGCTGAGGTAGTGTGTTATAAAAATTACCATTTATAATTTTTTAAAATTTATTATTGCATAAAATAAATCCAATATTGAAATTCTCTGATGTTAAGTTTTTATAAATAATCTTATTTACAAAAAAAAAACTGACAAATTAACACATATATACTTAGTTTAGAGGTGTTAAATCATATTTGTTAAAGGGGACAAGATTATGTAATTTTCGAGTAATTTAAGTGCTAAACATTAGCATGTAACTCAATTTGACATAAGAAATACTAAATAAAATGTTTAACAACTGAAGAGTTTAGCCACAAGCTAATCTTGTAAATGGGTTCAAGAACTGTGCGGCCCTGAATCTATTGAAAAGAATCTTCAAGGAGATTGACCCTGGCACAATGATGGTTATACCAATGCCGGATATAACTGCCTCACAATTACAAAATATGTAGATTCAAATTATAAAAATGAGAGAATTCAACGCACCTAAATATTTTCTTTTAAACACTAGACAAATCAGAACGAAAACATCTTAATTAATTGACTCTCATTACCAATAGCTGTTTAAAAGATAATATGCCTGATAGAGAACGGAGAAAAGAAATCTTTGTTAGGAGCGAATAAGGTTCGCGATCATTACTATGAATAGTGATCAGTACAAGGTTCACAAGAGAAAAAAAAATGAAAGTGAGCGACTTTTAATAACTGTGGATAAGATATTGGATAAAGGACCAAAGTCCGAGAGGAAGAGAGAAAATTTTTTCCGCTTCTAAAGTAGTAAAATGTAGTTTTTCAGTTCATGAAAATATAATAATAAAATGGAAAGCTATTTTTCTTATCTGAAAGAAAAATCATAGCGCTTGGAGCGTACATTACATCTGCAATATACATAACATCTGCAAATTACTGTTTTGTTTGAAACAATCATTCCCAAAAACTAATTTAAAATATTAATGATGGAATTTAATGCACATTTTTAATATTAATTAAAGAATTACAATGAAAATTCAATAGTTCACAAAATCGATTGAAAACAAAATGGTTACAATCTTTCATTATTTACCAAAATATTACATAGATAAATCAAGAGAAGTATTACTAGGTGGATTTTTTTTTTGGCTCACTGGTTAAGTAATAATTTCTTTAAAGCATGTGGTAATTTCGATTTTTAAAAAGATTTACAATCTTCCATAGGTCACATTGACACAAATATCATAAATAAAAATACTTCTTTTTTTTTCGTTTGCCTTCCTCAAGCCGACCTGATTATTGTAAGTGCCACTCATTAATTTACTTATTTACATTCTTTAGTTTTTTAATTGCAAATACTTCTTCACTTGACAGAAATTTTAAGAATGACTGTATAGTAATTAAGATTGTTTATCAAAGGGGGGGTTGTTAAAAATTAAGATCTGCTTGGACTACTTTAAAGAATAGATTAAGAAAAAAATACAAATATTTCTTACAATCACATTGTTATTTATTAGAACTGCGATGGATGTAATTATTATATCATTATAGAAACATGTCTTTTAGAGATAGGAGGCATATACGAGAGACGCGTAATTACACTTGCGTAAATATTTTACTTACAATTTTAGCCATGTCACGAATAGTTAAAAAGGAGGAAGTTATGACGGATCTACTTTTGTCTATGATTTTGGTCATTTCATGCCTAAATTTTATATATATATATATATATATATATATATATATATATATATATATATATATATATATATATATATATATACATATATACAATCATAGTAACTTTCAAAAAAATCAATAAATACTGCCAAACATGGAAACTGAAAATAAATCAGAGGCCATTGTTTTCACAAAACACTGACCACTTATAGACAAACACATAACTTTAAACAGAGAAGACATCCCCTGGTCCAAATAAGTAAAATACTTTGTTTTGACGCTAGACAGATCTTTAACTTACAAATACCACATGAACAATAAAATAGACAAAGTAAAAAAAAATCATATACAAGATGCTCCCTTGCTTCCACAAAAATCTAAATTAAGTTCTCAAAAAAAAACTTATACTATACCAAACTGTTATTCGATCCCAGATTATATATGACTCACCTGTGTGGAGCTCATCATCAATGATTACCCTCGGTATACAAAATATCAACAATGCTGCACGGTCTCAATCTTATCCCTATCCAACTTCCAAGTCTATGAACAAACCAAAACATACTTTAGAAAAACAATAATTTCAGAAAATTCACTTATCCGAGAAATCGGTAATTGCAATAAAACATCACTTAAAAGATACACGCACAGAATAACGAAACACGTACTCCTTTTCTAAATCTAGTTTATACGTCTCTTGTTTTAATATTTGTAATTGAACGTACATTTTTATAATTTTCATTCTATTCATATTGTAATATGATATGATGTAAGATATATACATATAAGCTATTTTAATTGATTTTTTTTTCTATTAAATCATTTATTTTTTTTTTTTTATTATTCTTTCTTTTTTGTTATGTGTTTTTTTTTCTCTCTTATTTTTCCTACTTCTTAGAAATAAACTGAATTTTAAAGCCTATTTACTATTAAATAAAATTATATTAATTATGTAGAGGATGTATGCCGGAACATGAATACTTAATATGAATTATTAATTGTAAAAAAATATAAATAAAGTATTGTTATTATTATTATTAGTAGTAGTAGTAGATCATGAAAAAAAAAAATCTTAGCAGATCTTCATTTATTTCGCAGAGATTGAGAATTTTGATAAAATTTTAAATTATAAATAATCTCAGTGGTTAACGCCCAAAACTAAATCTTTATATTTTATATATTGTGAAAGTATTAAATTTATACAAAAACAATATTTAAATGAGGTCATGAGTTTTAAAGATAATTTGAAGGTTGTTCGAAAACGAGATGTCACACTTCACAATACGGCCATCTTAGTGAAAAATAAATTCATCCCTTTTAAAAGACTGAATAAAGATCTATAGTGATCATTCCACTTTCTTCTAAATTAAAACAATCATAAAATTCCATAGTTATATTTTAGAAGATATGTTTGTGCATAAAATTGAAACTGATAATAAGTGCCACCGTAGCTAATTGTTATAATTTAAAATTTAATAAACTAATGAAAATAATTGTACTTACTTTCGACTCAGCAAATTTATGAAGGCAGAAAGTATTGTATTTCTTTCTGATATCCAACGGATCATTAACCAACTATTTAGTATATTAGACTCCCACTTCTGGATTTACCTGTTATTTAACATTTTACAAAACTCTATTCTTCTTTTTTTATAATGAACTCGAATAAAAATCTTATTTTTCGTTAAAAAATGGTAATGTACCATCTTGAAATGAAGACAGTTTGACCAACACCGGATCCAAAAGCTCACTGAAGATCCATGAACAAATATCATACAATACAACAGTGATGATAATAAAAATAAATAAGAAAACCAATTAAAGAAAAAAGATAAGAGAGCCATCAGTTACTAGTCTATAATCTGACAATCTACAACTATCGATTATTGCATGCGTCATTGTCATGTTTCTTTGATTTTAAATATTAATTTTTAAACATTAACAAATTAGAGATTTTTTCATATTAATTAATAATTGTTGTCAGCATTTACTATATAAATACGATTATTTAGAATATTTACAAAAAAATTATTTATTGAAATATAGAACTATGTTAAAAAAGAATATTTATATTTTCTAATCACTAAATAAAATCTGATGGCACTCAGAAATTTCTTAGTTACGTTGGTAGCACTGGGATGATAGTTATATGTTAGGAGGTTCCATAACCATCTTCTTTTCAGACAACTAAGAGGACTATCAGGAATCGACTGGGAAACTACCTTACAGAAAAGGGTTTGCTTGTGTGCAGAATTTATGATGGTAGTGATAGGAGCATCTATTTTGGGTCCAAATTAGCTACTTCAACGTCAAACTGAATAATTTTCTTTGTCATGATAATTAGCTTCGATGAGCGTTAAAGAGAATTTCCTTTGTGACGAATGGATACGAGAGGAATCGGTGGTTGACCCTCAAAGATCAGCTGGTATCTCCGGATTAAAGTTATTTAAATTAGTTTTGAAATGGATATGTCTTTTGACCTGGCGTTCTAAAGTTTTCTTGTTATCGTTTTTTTCACCCTCAAAATTTTTAACGTTTTTTTTACACTCAAAAATGTAAAATTTTGACACGCTCTAGCTCTGTTGGTATTGGTCGAATCCAAAATTTGACGACAGTTTTCAAATTAGAAATTTAATGGAAAATATTTTTTGTTATATAACATTAGTCGATAGGAGCTATATTGCTTAGAATAAAAAAAGTTACATTTTGTTAATGTTGGTGCTTTTTTGACACTATCTAACTCTGTTGGTGTCAATCGGATCGAAAACTTGCCGACGGTTTATCAGAAGCAGTAGATTATAGATTAACATATGGTTGGCTGGATGGTACTGAGCTGAGAGTTCTCTGAGCTGGTAAACATCCTCTTGGATGTTTACAGTGTGATAACACCGGGCTTCCATATTTCTTTCCCATTAGAATACATTTTTTATAAGAACACGGTCTCCCACGCTAAATGACCTGAGGCTTGACCGCAAGTCTTTCACTTGGGCATCACGGGCTTTGATCTTGTATGGCCTAAGCAGGTCTAATTTTGTGCGGATCTGTTCTCCTAAATACAGTTCAGCGGGGGTTTTGTCACATCGAAGTGGAGTTGCTCGATATCGGAACAAGATATTTTGAATTTTTGACGATAATGTTCCTTTTTCCATCCGCATGGCATCAAGTTTTCTTTTTAGGAACTTTTTGACACTTGACACAATTTTTGACTTTTTACTTTTTGACACTTGACTTTGACTTTTTGACACTTGACACAGTTTTTGACTTTTTGACACTTGACTTTGACTTTTTGACACTTGACACACTTTTTGACTTTTTACTTTTGACTTTTTGACACTTGACTTTTGACTTTTTGACACTTGACACAGTTTTTGACTTTTTGACACTTGACTTTGACTTTTGACTTTTTTGAACTTTTGACTTTTTGACACTTGACACACTTTTTGACTTTTTTGAACTTTTTGACTTCTTTTTGGCACACTTTTCATTCACATTCAAATTTACAAGTGGAAGCTAATTTTCGTAATTCCGTTGCAAATTGACTGACAGATTCATGATCATTTTGAATTCTAGACAAAAATCGATGTTGTTGGACGATTACATTCGGTTTAGGGCATAAATGATCTTCTAAAATAGTAACTAACCTTTCATAGCTGAGGTCTGCAGGGTTTTCAGGGGCAGTAAGGGAGCACAAGATACTGTGTAACTGAGAACCAATATGAAGTAAAAGTTCTTTGGCCCACAGGTCTTTGTTTTCATAAATACCTCGCAAGTGCCACGATCTGTTGTTTTTCTCAGTCAGGCAAAATTTTCTTATTTTTTTTAAGTTTAGAGCGTTTGTGTAGTAAATATTGAAGTAAAACGAAACTACGATCAGTTCCATTCATCCGTTGAAATACAAAATAAATTCTCGTGGATCAAGAACTGAAACCTTCTATAAAGTTTTTTCTTTCTAAAAGAAAAGCCCATGGGCAATTTAGAAAGACTTCAGAACCACACGATTCACATCTGTTCCCGAAAAACTACCTCCACTAAGGTGGTAGAGGGTGATAAACTCGTGAGACTACACAGACTTGTGAGACGTGACAAGCGTGGCGTGAGAAACTGTCTCGGACTATGCGCCACGCGTTTGTCGTGTCTCCCTAGCCGCGCTGCGTAGCGTCAAACCGTCAATTGCGCTGATACTTTCATTTCTATATGTTACAACAAGTCGCGTTGGACCACACGCGCCGCAATACATACCTCATCTTGGGCAAGGCGCATAATAGGCCCCGTCTGGCACAGCGTGACACGACATGACGCGAGCAGCAAGACACGATAGCACCACTCGCATTGTGTTGGGGAGCGCATATTGCCACGCAGTTTCTCCCTGACTTACGCCCAGTAGAAACATGTTTTCGTTGGTAAAATTTGTGTTTCATAGAAAGTTTAAAATGAATGAAGCAATAATAAAACTATATTTGTTTGATTTAATCTGATAATCTTATTCAGATTATGCTTATAAAGTTTTAATGCATTCATTGACAGTTAAGAAACTTAAATCTTCTAATAACCTTTTATCTTTCTAAAAGAAAAACCATGGACAATTTAAAATGACTTCAGAAGGTTGGTAAAGGGTGGTGGACTCGTAAGACGTGAGACGCGTGGCGCGAGAAACTGTGTCTCGGGCATTGTGCCACGCGTTTGTCGTGCCTCGAGAGTCGCTCTGCGTAGCGTCGTGCCGTGAATATGCGCTGACCCATTAATTTCAGTGTTTTCAATAGTCGCGCTGTGCTGCACGAGCCGCAATATACGTCTTACTTTAGGATAGTCCTACATATAAGCCAACGTCACCCATGAGTTCAAAGAACAAGAAGAAGTGTAACACAGGTATAAGAGAGACCAGTAGATAACTGAGAGATCAACTGCATGGAAAATCATAAAAGCAAAATAAAAGAAATTTGATTCCTTACCACTGATAGTACCAGTGATAGTAAGTCAAGCTAAAATAAAAGCGAGTTAAAAAAAATAATGTTTTACGTGAGGCACGCATGATGATACAGAAGGATCATTCCTAAAGAATGTTTTGATACTATTCTGGGAATAATTTATTGAAGAGTTTGGGAAGGAATAAAGTGGTCATTATTCACTGATAGCATGCATTAGTCATCGATAAAGTAGGTACAACAATGTTATCGGGTCAGCTGTTCAAACTATATAGCGAATGGTACCTAGGACACCTTGAGGAACACCGCCATATAGTGAAAAGTAAGACGTATAGACATAATTAACATTTTCTTTGAATATTTTGTCTGCGAGATTACGGACAAGGATGAAAATATTTTTGCATATAAAAATGAAAATTTAATTTCAGCTACATACTCATTTCGGAAAATGTTAATTTCGATTTACAGTCGGAACAGTTTAAAACTAATCTTGAATAAGTAACAATTTGAGTAAAAATTATTTGTAGTTAAATTATGCTCTATTTTAAAGTTTAATTTGTAACTGAAAAAAAAAAATCTTCAGAAAACATTTATGGTAACTGCACTAGTAGTTGACACTTTTAAAAAGTGTCCTCGGTTTATCATGTGAAAAATTTCTTTCTCCCCTCCTCAGATACGTGCGAATCCCGTCCGTTATCCTATTTTTAAAAATTTGAAATAGTATTAATAGAATGTTGAAAAAGTGTTAATTTTCCAAATCACCTTTTTGCATAGTAGTTGACACGCCCTGGATGCTAATTTTCAGGAGTCAACAGGGTACTAGTTTTCGAGGTACTATGTTGCTTCTTGCGGCCGCTGCTACATAAATTCCCCTTTTGACGCCATCAAGGGCCTTCTCCATTTGCTGAGGCCCATAATTGAGTTTGTTTTTTTTGTTGGTGCTATATTAAAACTGAAAAAAAAAATAAAAAAGAGGGACCTAATTCCGTGTTGTGCTAGTAGTTGATAGATGCTGCATAAGTAGTTGACACCCCATCCCCTGTCAACTACTGAATTTTGAGCTCTAAATTAGCCAAACCTGGTTCTTTCCTCTACCCCTGATTTTTCCTTTGCAGAGAACGCACATTCAATAAAGAAGGCGAGGATTATTGTTTTTAAATCACCGCACACCCCAACCATCATCTTTCCTTTTTAATTAAATTAGAAAAGCTAACAATAACAAACAATGGAAATGAAGAAACATGGTGAAGCCCATGGTGAATTTTCCATTGTTTGAGTGAAACATTTATTATAATTGTTAGTAATGGCAAATTATTATAACATAATTTGATTAAAAATTCTTTGAAGTTTAGATGTGAGTAGTGATGAAGGTACAAAGGATTGCGTAATAAGTTGGTAATCTAATACCGAAGCCTGCCACCTCAAAGGCCAGACTTACCCACAACTACCTGCAACCTAGTTACCAGCAGTTCAACCAGTTGTATTCAAGTTATAAACTATAAGTAATAGTCAATTCGAAACTATTGTTCAATGTAGTCAAGCAACTATATCAATAAAGTAACTTTTAATCAAATAACGACAAACATTTGATCGCCAATAAGCTGTATAGAAGTTCGACCTGGAGAACTAGTATTCACTTAGCTACACAAAATAAAAGTGGGTAGTTGTTTGAATGAAGAATCAGTCGGCCGAAGATTGAATATTGTTAATTGACAATACACAATACATTGAGTTGCTGCAAAAATAATGAAGGTTTTGAACATTTATTTTGTTTAGGCAAGTGCTGGCTATTTTCTCTTGGCCAAGTAAACAAAGATAATTCTCCAGTCTAGTCAATGTATTATAAATAATGGTTATTAATGCTGATTTTCCTCAATGATTAGTTTAGTTGGTGTTACATTTTCTGTGAGTAAGGACCTCTGAAATTCATCATGTAAATACTAAAAATACATGTAAAATTTTACGAGTTCAAACTTGTTCGAAGTGTGTCCCGAACAACATGCAACATCAACGCTATTTGAGGTGAAGCATCAGTGAATGTACAATGTAGTGATTGTCCAAAAATTACCTCTTATTGAGTATTTTTCGAAGGATTTTGGATTGTTAAGGATTTGACACGAGAAGATTTCGAAGATTTAGTGAAGCCCCAAAGCTCAACTTCGTATGTCCGAACAGGTCTAAATACTAATACGTAAATGAATCTTTTATAGTTAATAGGAACCTTCGAACGTCTATCCAATAAATGTTGGAATAGTCTATTACGACGAAAAGTTTCTTGTATGTGGATTTCAAATAATACATTTGTCCAGATGGACTCCTAATCAGCGGATATGTGTACCAAAGATTAGTGGAATAATTTTTAATCTATGTTTCTAATTCATAATCTATAATTTAGTACCGCTCTACAAGAGGCGCTCCAGCCCCTTTATGCGCCCAGAATACCAATTATCGATTCTAACCTTGTTCCGATTTATTTCAATGTTTTAGTCGCTACTTTTCCAGGAAAAAGGTTATACTCCTTCTTTAACAGAGAAACTCTAAATCCATGTTCAAACTGATGTTAACTTCTGTTTTACCTTCTTATATTAAAGTGAGAAATTTAGTTATTTGAAATGAGAAATGAGAAATTTCTAAAGTGAGAAATTTAGTTATTTGAAATGAGAAATGAGAAATTTCTAATTTGAGTGGAAATAAGAACATATCAAAATATAAAACACTAAATCAATGTTGAATTAATATTATAGTAAATCAGAATTTATATATTGCTGAATCACAAGTAATGTTAACTTCTGATAATCTTTCTCATGTTGGGGAAGTGGAAATATAAAATTATAAATACATAAATCAAAATCTATATTGAAACTTCTGCTGTATTTTCTCAAGGGAAGTGGAAATAAGAAAATATGAAACTTCTGATATACTTTCTCACATTCATTTTTAGATTGATGTGTCTTATTCAATTAATAATACAATCTTAATTGGTTAATTTAACAATTCTTTTGTTCTCGACTGTTCTCTCCAAAGATCTATTTATCTGTTAATATCCTGGTCAATATTTATTTCCCTTCGTTGGTCAACTGTGTTGTTGTATATCGAATAAGTATATTCCTCATTTTAAATCAATTAATAATCAAATTAGATATAAAATGTTATTAAAGAAGTATTTACAATGACTCAGTTAAACTGTTCGAAGAATCTGTAATTTTCTTCAACTTTACCAAACTGCTCATAAAACGTAATCATGATAGGAATTACGCAACTGAACATTAAAAGTAAATTGATTTTAAATCTAATTGTACTCGTTTGCTTTTCCTGAATATTTTAAATTCAGAAGCGTGCAAATAAACAAATACAAATAAATAAATTTTATAAATGAGAAAATATTAACATATTATTGTAATAATTATTTATTAAATTGTGATTCCAAGATTTCTATCCTTTAAAACGAAATTCGTTAGCAGTCTCAGAAGTTGTTAGCTAGAGAGATATCCAAATCACCCTTTCAAGGGTTCAGTTGCGAGATTGGGGAGAACAAGGAAGTAGTTAATAATAAGTACTGCCAGCCTCATACACCGCATTGCGATAAATAAAGCTGTTACTAAGCAGAAGTAAAAAGAACAATAAGAACGGAATTCCAAAGATTTTTACCACCAGCTAGTCTTGGAGCAAGTTATTATATTCAGGCTGCAAAGAGGGTCACAACAGGTAGAAAGCCCACTCAGACAAAAAAATTGAAATAGGTCCGAGCCTCCTGAAACCTACGATGACAGCGAACATCTGCAAAACAAATATCTCAGATACTTCTAGCAAGCACCATATTATAAAGAGAGAGGACATGAAAGACATGCGACTGCAAAGAAAAATCTGTGAAGATTTGAAGGTATTCATAAGAACAATCACAATGGTTTTATATAATGACTGGTAATTTCATCCAAAAAATTGCTTGAGGTGACCAACCCCCTTCCAACTCTGCTTGTATCTCTTCAATTACTCCTATGTCGTTGTATACATTAATTTAAAAATATTGTTTTGTTTTTTTTTGTTAAAACCTGTACTATTCAGAGGCTGTATTACCTTAGTTTTATCTGTGTCCTGTGATATATTCTACCGCTACAATCTCTCCACAATAAGTCGACAGCGAAGCTATTAACCAGGCAGTTAGTTAAGTATTAACAAATATATTTTAAGTAGGTTGGCAGAATCGCCACTCAGTAAATATTACATAATTATACATTTTTGTTTATAACAATAATTAAATGAACTGATATCATTATTGCTCGACGTTGAAGTAGACCACTTGATAAAATTACTAATCACTATAAATGAATTTGAAGATAATTCTTATTAAGTTCAAACATGAAAATTAATTGTGGAATCGGTGTTTGTTTAGCATTAAGCGGTCGTAAAGAGATAAAGATTATTCCACAATACATCATTTTTAAAATAAAATTTTTCATTTTTAAATGTCAAACTTCAGTGTAAGAGTGGATCAACGAGATTTCACTTCCCTGTGAACCGCTTTGTTATTCATCTGTTTGAAAACATTATTATGAACTCAGGAGTAAATTTTCTCGTGAAATTATAGGACAAAGTTGGATAATAGTTTAACAAGATGATTATTTGTAATGTTGGCTATAATAAGCTTTCCTTGAGCTCAAACTCAATCCCTAAGAAAAGGTCTATGAGATTTGACATCAGAGGCTTCATTAAATGACCTTATATAACTTTAAAAAAGAAGAACTTAATTGACTCAAAAATTATGAATTGGATAATATTCAAGGATCATTTTTCAAGGATAATGTTCAAGTAAATAGATGTTAGACTTCCTTGTGCACGACAAAATGGGTCAATATTTATTTGAAATACGATTAAATGCAGCCATTGAGTAAATCGAGAAGTTGATATGTTTCAATTTTTAATATAAAATTGTTTAAATAGTACATAGGTATAGTTTCCAAATTTTTGAATAAATGCGTCTGTAACTCCGTTTATGCCACTACGCCACTTACATTACTAAATATCGTAGTTTATTACATAAAATGAAATAAAACTATGATGAAAAATTATTAACATTAAACTTTATTAAAACAAAGTGTCTACAGATAGTATTTAAAAAATTCAATTTTCGAACCAAGAAATTAAAAAAAAAAATGGGTATCATTTTAGGTTAAACACTTTTGAACTCCGAGTTAAAAATGCCACTAAACACGATTTTATGATGAACTTCATGGATATATCTATACAAGACATAACAACGATTGAGATACCTTGTACATAGATATATGCTCATGCATTTATTTACTTTTTTTTTCTATCTTTCTTCAATTATGGTTCCAGGTGCTGTGTAAAACTACTTTATATAGCACTATCTATTGTAAAAAGAATAATCTTTTATCCCTATTTTGTGATAAGTCTAAACAATGTAAGAAAAATAAACTTGAAAAAAAGGTTTGACTACTGGTTACCTCCCCCAGTTTTCTACTCAGAGGCGGAAAGTCGAGCTAAGAGTGGTTTTATATTTAATAAGAGAAGTGTTAGAATTAAAAAAAAATAAAAACTCTGAAAACGACAAACATGAAATATTGATTCTAAAAATTATAACCAAGTGTAAACTGCCGTGTTGTTGGCATGTTACAGCAATGGTGCCTAAAGTTGTTAATTAATGTGAATAATTAATGAGATTCTCACAGTAAACATTACGTTCTAGACACAGCTTAATACATCAGGAAGTGTAGGGGAAGTACGTCACAAAAATGTTTCATTTGTAAGCTTATCTAAAAGAGCTTAACATTTTTATTTGTTCAAACACTTCAAACAATTGTATTTACACGTTTTCACAATTCGAGAACCCTTTTGATCGACCTCTATTAAAATGAAATATCATTTCCTCCCTTCACTGAAGAACATTTATGGGAGATCATATTTTCATAATATTGCAAAAAAAAATTAAACTAATTTTTTTAAAGGCCTATTTAGGACATATGGAGCTGAACTTTGGGGCTCCACTAAGCCACCTAATCCATCTCATATACAAGCCTTGCAACTTAAAATCCTTCATAAAATTAATATTGTCCCAAATAACCTTATTCGTAATAATCTGAAGGTTCCATAACTTACTTCGGAAAAAACAAATACATAGCCTTTCATAATATACTCAATACCCCCTCAGAGCTCTAGTACGTCAATCTCTCATTAATTTTCCAATAATCTCCAAGGCTACAAAGAAGATAGTCCCGGAAGATAAATCCTTCTATAGTTCTTCTTCTTTACCTTCCTCTGTAGTGACTTTCAGCGTGGAGATGCTTCTGTTCAGGCATGCCAGTTCTTCCAATCTCGAGCCAGCGCCGTCATGGAATTCAGTAACGTGTCTCTGTTCTGACCTATTATGGAAATTTGATGAATTGCACGCTAGGTCGTCGTCTTAGGCTTTTTCCCGTTAGTTAGCTTCAATGTATTTTCGAGGATCATGGTGTTCATGCATCTGGCGAAAATAAGCTTTTTTAAAATGGTATCCCTAAATAATTCCTCTATTTTCTATTGCGGTCTCTTCTTGTTCGATCAGCTACTATTCCGAGATATTTCATTATATGCCGTTATACATTCGCTTCTATATAATAGGGTTGTCAACTATTCGGCTTTAAACACTTCTATTTTAATATTTTTCTCAATTTCCATTTTACCAATAACTGTTACAGAGGTGGTAGTAGATGGAATTTGCCTTCATAATCCTTTGGAAATATCTTCATACAACTTACTTTTCCTGCTCATCGCAGTCCCTAAGTAAGTATTGTCATTCAACAATTCAACGTTTTGCAACAGCTTCATGTTTTCTTCATATAGGTAGGCATCATTTTTCTATTTCCGACATTGATGATCATGCCTTCCCATTCTTGCTTGCTGCAATCGTGCTTCTGGGTCTGCTATGAGGACAATACC
The DNA here is from genome assembly GCA_003667255.2 of Euschistus heros. Lineage (NCBI taxonomy): Eukaryota > Metazoa > Arthropoda > Insecta > Hemiptera > Pentatomidae > Euschistus > Euschistus heros. Next base: position 171,548 of record RCWM02000942.1, on the reverse strand, counting down.
ATATGAAAATTAACAGGATTCTCTTTATATTTCACTTGCATACAACCAAAGTAGCGAATACGTCCAACCTCACTTTGCACGCTGGGTCTAAAGCCTTTCCAGAAACCCATTCTCTACATTCCACAATATAAGTTTCTTTAATTAATAATATATTCATGTCTATTTCTGAAATTAATGCACCTATCTACCAGAGTACCTATCTATTATAGCCTATTATAGCCACATAAGAGTACTATTTTATTTTTCATTTTTTATATTCTTATGAGAAGGTTTGTTCCTCAATAAAGATTATTTTTAGTTTAATTCAATTACATACAACCTATATAAACATTTTCATATTCCATGAATGTATATTCCAATTTTTCGCAAAATTAAATAAGAACTTTTTTTTGGAAATAAGTAAGTATTTTAATTATAAATGATGTTAATAATGTTTTTTTTGTTTTTTTTATGATATGGCATGCCATATCAAGTCATCTTACCTCTTTCGAGATGAATTTGGTCCGTTTAAATTAATTTATATTTTTCTTTACTTTCGCAACTACCTACCTACAGGAAGTAAATCCTACCTACAGGAAGTAATACTACATACGTTGCAGGAAGTAAAAGTATGTAATTCGTTTATAGTAATGCTTTTATGACCTTGAAATCCTTGAAGCAGTACTTGATACTAAAGTTAAGTTTACTTAATAAAATGTTTTTAAGGAGCCCTGGACCACGGTCAATTTACAGATTTACTTAAAGAATAAATAAATATATTTACAATATACTAAAATTCGTTTGGACTTGAGTTCCTCAGATTTTTGGTAGTGCTTAAACGAAATATACAAAGTCTGCTGAATTTTCAATCAAAAACTTAGACTTATCATAATAGGTCCTTGGAACGTTGTCAATGCAACTTTTCAAACTGGTTTATACCAACATTTAGGTAAATGTATTGACTCACATCAAATGATTCCGCCAACATTCACAAGGACACCGAAAAAAATTGTGACTATCAACTAAATATCTGGAAAAAAAAAAAAAAAAAAAAAAAAAAAAAAAAAAAAAAAAAGAGACTGAAAAGAAGGTGGATGCCATGGCAGAGTAAAGTTGTTACATTCAAGAACAGTATTGCCAGTAAACGTGAAAAAAAATTATGTAACGTCGTCAATCCATAATCCAATAACAGCTGCTGACTCAACTATTCTTAAATTACTGCGTAGTAATATCTCCAAACAAAGGTTAATCTACTGAATAATTTTTATACTGAAATGATTGTACGTTATCCGAATAGGGATGAATAATGATAACAGTAGTATGCGATGATAAACCTTCATAAAAATGTTAAATAATACGCAGAAAACTACTAAATTCATAATGTGAATGCGCAGTGTTTTCTATTTTCACTTGAAAGACAATGCATATTTTTTTACTGATTTTATTCCATATTTTTAATTTATTGGACAGTTTTACAAAAGTTCATTAATTTAAAAACTAACTTCATATAAACTATTAATCTTTTAATTGATCAATCCTGTTGTAATGCTTGGTTATGAAATTCCTAGAAAAGGATTTTTTCTAATACTTGCACATTAAAGACACGTGTGTCATCAGAGAATTATGTCATAATTATTATATTCCAAACTCTACAGTCACTTATAAAATCCGTTATAATTATAATTGGGCATTCAAATTAATCCTAAATAATATTCGTTCTATAACTTTTAACATATTTGGGTAATCCTTAATATTTGATATACTAGAGTGTAAGATAAACCTAAAAAGATTTATTTTTTCTTTGATTTTAAAGAAAATGTTGACGGATGAGTCTGTGATTTTCTTGAAGCTCACAGAATTCCATACTTTTCCCACTGTTGGCTAAATTAATTTTTTAAATATTTAGGATATATTTGAATGAAATTATTAATGATATATATTAATAACCACAAAGAATAGCGAGAAAAACGTTAAATAAGTCGCACATGTATTTCTATAATAACGTAACTCAAAAATCTGAAATTTTGATATATCACAGTAAAACAGTATGTATAATGTTCTACGAAGAACCAACACAATTAGCTTGTATCTGCATTGAAAATAAATACAGTCGAAATCGTACATTACGACAGCGGTTATAGCGACAAACCGGTCATAGCGATGACATTTTGAAAGGAAGGTTGGTTTCCTATAAATACCGACACAATAACACATTGCTTATAACAGCGGCGTTATAACGACCAAATTGGATAAAACGACAGAAAAATTAACCAAATTTGGGTGTTGGATATAGGTTATAGCGACGGGAAATCTACTTTCTAAGTAACATCGGCATTCCGCCTACTTCAAAGAATTAAAACCTTCTCTGAGAAAGACAATTTTAAACCCAAAAAGCTGAGGTCATCTAAATCAAAAGAATTGGATGAATCAATTTTAAAGTGGTTCAAATTTCAAAAGGCAAAAACGTCCCGATTAATGGTACAATTTCAGATGAAAAAGCTAGAGAATTTGCAAAGTTGTTAAAATTGGATTTCCTCCCTGACGCGTCATGGATTCAACGATTCTAAAAAAAGGAATGGTATCGTTTTTGGGAAAATTAGCGGCGAATCAACAGCAACTTCTGCATCTGACAAAGAAGGTTGGTTGAAAACAGTTTGGCCCGAAATTCGGAAAAACTATGCAGACAGTGAGATATTCAATGCAGATATGGAATGTACCATAATAAATATTCAAAACAATCAAAAATTTCTGACTTTTTCACATTAATACATAAATCTTTGTAAATTATCAATAATTATGTACATGCTCACTAAATTTAAATTGTAATACTTATAAAACCATTAATAAAATTGAGTTAAATAGAATTTTGAGGGTTTTTTTTATCCATTTACTGAATCATAAGGGGAAGAAAATTGCTTATTACGACCATCGTCTATAACGACCTATATTTACTGGTCCATTGAAGCTTGTTATAAACGACTTTGACTGTATATAAAACTATTATTATAAGGTTGAGTAAAAAAAAAAATACAGGTTTAAAAAAAAATCATATCAGATGAATAGGTCTTCTTAGAAACAAAAATCTCAATTTCTCCGTGACAGGGAAAACAGATCATGGATATGTCTACCTACTGCCAAGTGCGTTTAGATCGACTGTTTCTGATAAGGAAACTCCGCAAAGTTTCGATACAAGCAAAAGAGCTAGAGATGGTAAAAAATAAATCCAACACTTCAAAAATGTAAGCTAAACGTTACATTTTTCATTGAAACCAATATAGCTCCTAAACGGTAGGCCCTAGCGACAAAAGTTTTATAACAAAAAGTATTCTCCATTAAATTTCTGTTCAGGAAACCGCCGGAAAATTTTCGATCCGATCAATAACAACTGAGGTAGAGCGTTTCAAAATGTAACATTTTTGAATTAAAAAAAAAACGTTACACATCTTGAGGGTGAAAAAAAGTTACACAAGAAAACTATATACACCCAGCCAAAATACATATCCCATGTCAAAAATTGTGTTGAGATAGCTGTAAAGCAGGTGGGATTTAAAGCTATTTTGATATTTTAAAGTTTAAATTCATTTTCACCTTCGCGACATCTCTAACAGATTTTTAGGTTGAATTACATTAGAAATAAATACGTGATGTATCATCCCAAATGTTGAATTAAAAAATTTCTATTTTATTTTAACATGCATTATTTTTTCCCGCAAACATTTATTTATTCCTTTCCACCTAAAGAATTTTCATGGAATTCATACTACAATGTTGAAGAACAAAATCTTTACAGCTGTTTTCTCATTTTTTTTTCGAAATTTTAAACAACATAAATGGTATTTGGTAGCTTTTTGAAAAAAAAAAAATGAAACAGTCTTTTTTTTTAAAAATAGTTATCAATAGTCAATCGAAAATTTCATAAATCAATTATCTATTAAGAAATTTCATTAATCAGCATTCCAGAACAGAAACTAAATGCCGCTTATGATGTTATCTACTTACCTAGATTCATAGATGGATGGCATTGCACTTTTGGAGTTCTTTTAAATCCGCATTGAAATGAAAATGAAATGAAAATAAATTTTTTTCTGGGGCCATTGCCCCTTAAAAATAATTATAATGAACAATATAATGGTTGTTATTGTTCTGCTGTTATTTTATATAGAACTAGCTGAAAGTTCCCGTGCTGCTCTAAGGTTTAATATCATTAGGATTACGCACTACTTAAATTAGTAAAAGTTAAGCTTAACATTGATAATTATGATTACTTAAATAAACCTAAGGAATTCCATCTTTAGAATAATTTCAATAAGTAAATTTGAGAATTTGTAAAAGTTATTTTTTTTTTGTATTTTAACAGTCCTCCGGTGAATCTTTGAGGCAGCACTCCTATCTTACCTAGCTCTGATACCAGACCCTCAGCTGGATAATATTCGCTATTTAACAATATTAAAATTAAAATTATGATAGAAAAAATAGTATTAATTCCTCATTACAAATTATATGAGAAAAAAAAAATTTGATCTTAAGGCAAAAAATTTAAAATAAGGTAAACAAATAAAAACAGATAAAAATAAAAAATACCGTAAACAGGATTAAAATACATCTTATCAGTATAAAATAAAAAAGTTTTGGACCATATTTACAATATTGTTAATGCATCATCGAAATTGGTTCAATAGATAACGGATAAGGAATAAGAGACCCAAAAAATCGGAGTGGTGACCAAAATCGTGTATTGCTTAAAAAAAAAAAATCTTTATGTTCTTGGAAACCTCAAAAAATTCAAATGAATAATAAAATTATGTAAATCCACAATTACATAACTCTTCAACTTAGTTTAGAAAATTCATCCTAGAAGATAAATACTGTGATAATATTTACGATTATAAAACAAAAATAAAAATCACTTCATTGAACAGCAGAATAACATTTTGTGTATAGAAAGTTTAAATAGAAACGTGTTCAATACCGGCTTTAGGAATAGGGAGGGATCCCCGTTCTCATTCAAAATTTTAACAATCTAGCTAACAATGGCTTCAGTTCCTATTATTACCTTGATTAAAGTTTCAGTCAATTCCTACTAGCGAGTCACGAAGATATAATTCGTCAGAGAATCCATTATAATAAATAAAGATGTCCTATAAAGCATTCCTAGAATTATTCTAATGCTATCTCTGACTTTATTTATTATAAATTATTTATCATTTGTTAACTTATTACCTTCTACAGGACATTTTTCACGATTTTCCAGTTTCTTATTATTTTTTTTTCATAACGCTTAAACATTATTTATTTTAATGTTTTTAATTTATTTTTATAATATTCTTAATTTAAAAATCAAAATACCCGACGTTTTTGCTGAGAATGAAAATCCTACATATCTACTATACTACAACAGTACCAACCAAATCCGTCTGTAATTATATTGGACTACACTTAAGATCATAGCTGAAAAGTACATACGAGATAACCGATAAGAATTAAAACATTGCTAAACTTTACAAACAAATTTAATTGAAAAATTATTACTTGTTTATAATAATTATTATCTGTAACATTGCAAGAAACAATCACTTCTAAATTTGGAACTAAACTTCATAAATCACGTTTGTTCATTTGTTCATTTGGGCATAACGTCCTTACGTACTCTAACTAAGGCAGGAAGGACTAATCCTACAGGTTACCAACCTATTGTAGTGTAGGGTGGGAAGGTCAAGATTCATTTCGTGTGCCCACCACGAAATAAATTTTAACGAACTTCATTACCGAGCGCGCTGGGACACTAGCCCCAACTCGCTCGGCCATCGAGTACACGTTCTTCATAAATCTTTACTAAAACCAATAGCAGACCTACGGAGCAGAATTTTGAGGATTTACAAAACCCACACACACGATCAGAAAATAAAAACTGTAATAATAATACTAAACCTATCACTGAACATTCCAAATTACATAGCACGATGATTTACAAATACCATTAGCACATTCTTATGTAAACAAGTAATACAACAATATGCACTGCTATACACAACAAAACCTTAACTCCTTGCATAGATTAATTGTTTTTGTTTTTTTATTTGTTTTTTGTTTGTTTAAACTATTATTTGAGATGGAAATAAGGAAAACGATATAAGAATATAATTTTTGTATTTTTCCTTTTATGTATTTTTAATTATCATACTTTTTCTCTTATTTATTTTAAATTTATTTACTTTAATTTAATTTAATTTTTTTTATATATATATATTTTTTTAAGGCTCTTCCATTGAAGTCCTATACTGGCCTGGGTGGGAAGGTCAAGATTCATTTCGTGGGTCTGCCACACGAAATAAATTTTAGCCAGATGGGATTTGAACCCACGACCTTATGGTTGCGAGCGCGCTGAGACCCTCGCCCCAACCCACTCGGCCATAGGGTCCCGATTTTATTTTCATTCATCTCGTATTCAATCCTCGTATTCAAAAATCCTGAATGCTCCACCAATAAACTTATCCAAAAGATCTCATATGTTGCGAAGCCCAAGCAGATACCTATCCGCATATAAGCTCCATAATCACTCAAATCCGAGAGTTTCTCAACTTGCTTCCCACTCCATTCTTAATAATCCTCCGAGGCGTCTGGAACGCAGACGTTTTGTTTTTGTTCTATCCTTGATGAGGGCTGTGTGGTATATATGATCGCACACCGCAACCACCTTCACCCTTATATTTTATTCTATTTCGTTTTTATATATTTACTAACTTTCCCCGTCGTGGCTTCGCCTGCACTAAAAACAAATAATTCTAAATAGAGTTTCCAGGCCTAAAAAGACCGACATATTGTTGACAGTGAGAGAAACAGCGAGTCCGAAGATCCACCACAAAGTTTTTGTAAGTCTAGCCTTGCGATTTGTTAATTACAAATGAAATTTTAATCTCTTGAATTGAAATGGAAAATCAGAAGGAATCAAATGGTTTCTAGGAATAAATGCGATTTCTCTGGTCGTTGGTTCAGTGAGAACTATACCCTTAAAGATATTTCTACACATAGCTGTAATTTTTAACCTGGAGCCATTGAATAAAAAAAAAAAAAAATTAATTTGAAATAAGTAAATTTTACTATCAATAAATGGCGCTTGCCACCTATCGGTCGATTTTGAAACTTTACTTTTATCCAAATATTTATCGCATTTTGGGTCTATTTCGGAAACCGCGTGTAGATTATTTTTTAGATATCTGTTATTTATGCTTTTAAATAAAACACTCATAACAAAACATGCGTATATTTATAAATAACCTCAAAACAAAACAATTGCAATTGAATTTGTGGATAAAAATCAGCAATGCTTTCTAAAATCCTAGTAAACAAACATTCTTTCTCGTATCTATTCCTCCATTCGGAAATTTTGGCTCCATCGGATGACCTGTTTCACATAATTTGGTGGAAGGTATAATGTTCTTACTCTGTAAGAACTTGAAGGCATCTTCTTCACTCCTCATGTGTTCATCTAGTTGAAAAATGTCCAATTTAATATATTGTAGAACACGAATGAAACCATATGTTAATTAGGATTTATTATAACTAGGTTACATGTTAAATTTCTCAAACATATGTAGTTATTTTATAGAAGTAATCATAATAACCGAATAAGTAATCTGCATGCGTTTTCCAAAACAGACCCCAAATTTTTGAAAACATTTAGTAGATTATTGGTAAATTTTATTGTTCCTAAACCTTCCTTCAACTATGAAGACGGTGTACTTAAAATTTGGTGCACATTGGTTCATTAGTTTTCGCGGTTAGTGATCACTAGAGCCCGGATTCTCGTGCAATTGCATCTTTTTGTTGCAAGCTGGTAATCAGCCAGAGACAAATTATTTATACGAATTAGGACGTTTAGGCCAAATTTACCTTGGTTTAATATTGCACAAAATTGCACGTTTTGGGGGTTACTGCATAAAATTGCATATTCTGCAGTTTTAATGCATAAAATTGCACATTCTGCAGTTTGAATGCATAAAATTGCACATACTAAAGTTTGAATGCATAAAATTGCACATTCTGCAGTTTGAATGCATAAAATTGCACATTCTGCAGTTTGAATGCATAAAATTGCATATTCTGCAGTTTGATTACACAAAATTCCTGCATTCAAATCCTGAATGCACAACACTTTTGTGTTTTTGGAAAAGTAACAATTTTAAGAACAACTTTAGATTGACTTTAGCTAGGGAACTCGGGTTCCCAACTTCCAAGAAATTATGCCTCCCCTTCCTAACTTACGGATATTTTAAATAAGTACAACATTATTATTAAATTAAGCCCTCTTTACTGTTAGTAAACATTTTCAATTTAAACAAAGCAAATTTATTCTTCTGCCTTCTTAACGGGAAATTAAATAAAGTTTAATCATTCCTAACATACATATTTATACTCCTAAGTATATGTACATTTAGCTTATGTATACCACGTACAATAAAGATACTCCCTTACTAAGGACTGGATCAATAAATTTTAAGATAAAAACAATTTTTTGGAAAGAATTATCTAGCGAATTATTTGTTCAACCTTTTTTATCATTTCCATTTTATTTTGCACAATTTCAAGTTTTTATTGCACATTTCAGAATTTTCGTTGCACGAAAATCCGGGCTTTAGTGATCACAAACGAAAAATGGTTTTTCGTTTTACACAATAGATTGAATTTATTGATTTGAACTTTACTTGTCAAAAACACTTGAAGTTACTCAATAAAACTTCATGAATATTAATGAAGTCCTCATACGTAATGGTTCTCCTTTCGCGCACACAACGGCCGAGACGATTCATTTATCCGATGGCAAAAAGAACGAAACTGTAGAAGCGATAACAAAATTTGACTCAAGGTCGAATCCATTATTTTTAAATGGTTGTTTGTGTAATGCAATGAAGCTAGATAAAGCTAAATAAAACCAGAACAATTTCCTAACGGAAAAATTGAATGAATATCGACCTTCTCATTGGTGAGAATAGGTTGGCAGTTTATAGGGTAGCTAGTCCTTCCTAAAATTTTTGAAATAAAGTAGGGCTTCAAACCTTTCAAGGTACTGGTATTTTTGTTGACTCCGTCTCCCTGGTATTTTAAGCGGTCGCTCAATTAGCGCTTAAAATACCTATAATCGATTGTATCTTGCAATCGATCTATTACGATTTCGAGTCATACGTTTAACATCGTTTTTAATGGGTTACAAAAACAAGGAGGGAAACTTTCATGTTTTCTTTAAATTAACCTTATGCTTAAAGAATTTTTTTTTTATTTTTTTGTGTCCGAAAAACATCGGAAGGCTTAAGCCTTAATTAAAGACAAGAATCTTCGTGGCCGGACTTCTTCCCTGGATGACGATATTCTCCGAGCTTTGATGATTGAAAATGGAACTGTTCGAAAACTTGAAGAGAAAATAAAAATTAGCAAATCAGCGCTATCACCTCAATGAAATTAAAAGAATTCAAGCATAAAACAATCACAGAAAAAAAAATCATCGTTACGATAAGTTTTGTCACTATAGAATTGTTGGACCTTAAGTGGGATTTACACTGCTTCACTTTTTATATACATCCAAAGAGAATCACTCAGAGTGAATTTATCCAAAGTGTTCATCCTTGTATATATATGTTCATCCACTACAAATTCGCTACTTAAACATGATGAGTAGGACTCCAATATGAGTTGCCCAAAGTATTTATTTTATTTTGGACAAAAATCAACTTCTCAAATGGTACATAATTATGATACCAAATGGCAGGATGTCTCGTTCGAGAAGAATTATGAGCGGAAGCATTGATATAATTTCTTCTGGACCTAACATGACCAGCAGGAATTTCTATGGACAACTGGCTGAGTTCAAAGTCGTTGGTGGATGAAACCATGGGTCTCAAATTTGAATTTAAAACAATTGGTACTAAAAAAACGCACTACGGAAGAAAGTCGACTGGTCGAGTGTGAACTAATGAACGTAGTTGTTCTAAAAATAAACAGATTTTTTTAATAGCCGAATTTAGCCAACTATGAACCGCAAAGAACTCAAAACCTCTTGATTTTTCTTCCTCTTTTCCATCCAGAACCTCTTCATACGATCGATTCTGCTTTTCCTCTCCTCCTCGGAAATGATCCGCTTGGGTCTCCTGTTGGGTGGCTTCTCCGGAAAAGATTGTATTTTGTCAATTCTACACCTTTTCTGTTGTGGACCATCTGCAGAGCGATTCCAACCTCCTCGGCATCCCTCCTCACCTTATCCTCCCATTTAGAAGCGTGTTTTAACCCTATGATCTAGTTGAAGATTCTTTTGGTCAGTCTATTTTAGTAGGTTTCCGTAAAACATCAACTTCCGCTTCCTCATATTGTCTCTATTTTGTTAGCGTACTTGTAGAGTTCCTTATTTTCCTATTCTTCCAAGTCACATCGGGAGTTTTCTGGGGACCGAGTATTTTTCGCATAATTTTCCTTTCTTTTTTTTCGAGTTCTTGAAGCTTTCCTTTATTTATATTAACAGATTGCTTGTTCAGTTTTTTCACTGAGCCTTCACTCTGTATGAACCAACTTGTTTTATCGTTCATATTTATTGTACACTTTTGATGAAACAAAAACGAAAAGCAATATACACTCCTCCAATCATCCTGATGAATCCTCCAACATGAATATGAAGTTAAAAGTGTAAATGAGAATTCAATTTCAATGGGTGCAAATATTACAGGGTTATCATCATAATAATGAATACTATTACGCTAATTATGAACCTTTCAGTGTTATTCGGTACTATTTCACTAGTTATAAACTGTAGAACTTATTATTAAAGAAATATAATTCAAACTGATCATACTTCAGATAATTAAAATAAAGAACTGAAGAGAAATTTGTGAGATTTAGTACAGAATGTCGAGGGTTCGAATCCCATTTAAAATTTATATCGTGTTGGACCCACGGAATGAATCTTAACCTCCCCACCCTGGCTAGATCACGATGTTAACCTGTAGGATGACATGTCCTTCCTGCTCTAGTTGGAGTACATAAGCTACAACTAATAAACAACAACAACAAATTGATGAGATTTTGGAAGAAACTTATCGATATATTTTAATGAAGAAGCAGGATCGATAAGATGGCATGGAGGTTCTGGCCATTAGAGTGGAGTCAAGGATGGATACTAGTACCAACCAAATTATATTAGAAGAATAATACCAACCAAATTTTAATTTCTAGTATAATCAATACTGGTAAAAAAAAAAAAAATCAAGTAACTGATCCCTTTAATGTTTTCCATAGTTTTAGATTACAGCAATTTTTTTTTTTAAATTTAAGCCAGTATGGCTGATATAAACTTAGTTTTTCTATTAGGATTACCGATTTTTATGTGAAAGATAATTCTTGTTACAGTTTAAAAAAGGATAATTACAATATTATATTTTGTGGAGAATTAGAAAGAGAGGCATTCTGTAGTAATATTTCATTAAAACGCATCTATCAAGAAAAATAAAATAAAGAAAAATTGTAAGTCTAAAAGATTATCTGAATTTACTGTGTTTGGCCTGATTTTTTATGAAAAAATGAATCTGCTGTAAACACTTACTTTAAAAAAAAAATTAGACTTTATTTTCAAAAAGTTGGGATTGATTGAAAATTGCCTGAGGCATTATTCTTTTCATATAGTATGAACAATAAGATTTTATAAAATGAAATAATTATATTGGCTGTTTTTACAGTACTATCAATAATATGAGGAAAATTAATAGATGATCTAGGAAATAATTTGCTGCATCAGATTTTCCTCAATGGCTTTGCCTCGAAGTCTTGAAGATAATTTCCAAGAAACACTTCATAAGCATTCAATATTAATGTGTCTTTGTACTTCTAATATAATATAATATTGCGCAGTAATGACATATAATTTTCTTTCTATTCTACTCTGTATGTTACACCCTCTTAATTATTTCTCTCAAGAAGAACATGATTATAATAAGTCATGCTATGTTGCTCAATCCATTTTAAATTAATCTCCATTTCATGAAAAAATAATTAATAACAGGCAATAATAATTTCTAACCTGAAGGTTTTATACCAATAGTTTTATACCCAGCATATCACCCTCCACTGATCTTCGCGACATTTCAGTAATCGCGATGCTTGATATCATCTGTACCTGGTACATTGACTCATTCTGTAGCCTTATAAATACTCCTGTTCTTTCTTCTAAATAATCTCCGTATTACTTTATTTTCGAGAAATCGAATGTACTTTATCTTTCTGTAATGTTCTCGATTATGTTTTGTATTCATAATGAACAGAATGAGACATGATTTTGTAAATTCATACATTACCTTAAGGTTGGTAGTTTACTGATCCCTTTTTCCCCCAGTCTGCTCCAGTAGTATCCCTCAAGTAGTATCCTAGCTAACATCCAAACAATCCTAAAACTGTTCTCACAACCTGATGAGGTGTTATGACTCAATGATAATCAGCCTAATGCATACCAAAATCTCCAATAAAATATCACTTCCTTCAACAGTGTCGAAACTAAAGTATGAAGACAGATTCCAACAAATCCCTCCACATTACCTTTACACTAGTTCCAAAACTTAGATCGAGTCCTTCTGCTTCCATCAACAAGTTACCACGAAATACTCTCGAACCAGGTTAAAAACAAATAGATTCTCTTCAACTTCCAATTTTTATTATCTATTATTTAATCGACAAATTTAATAATCTCACACATGAGTTATTTATGTTGTATTGCATAAAGAACTCATATACCTGATGATCTGACATATTTGGACTAACATCGTAGAATTATAGGGTTTCACCTACTATGTTATAACACCGCTATTAAAACTTTAGCTTTTAATGCCTTTAATACAGGTCTTGCCCCTAGAGACACAATGGGCCCATCTGGTGTTTTGTTTATCTTATGGAATTCCATCATATCGTGTAACCAATTCTATTTTAATTAGTGCCTATTAAGAAATAATTAATAATAATGTTGGTTAATATATTTTAGTTAATATTCTCTATAAATGTATTGGATGATATTTAAAAGACTGAATCTATGGATGATATGACAATAAATCTACTTATGGGTCAGCCAACATTTACAATCTAATCTTAGTCCTAACTATTTACAATATAAGGTACTTACTTATCTTAAGTTTTATATCTCAAGGTAAGGCTGGGTTGTTCAGGGTCTGCCTCAACCGACTAATTCGTACATCGTCCATCTTCTATCTTTACTCCAGACCGCTCGTGGCCTCGTCCATCAGCATCTACTTCCTCCATAATACGACTTCTTATTTTTCGGGATCATCTTAAATAGGGGTGTTCCCCTTTCATCTAAACTTTGTTATGAATTCTTAACCCTTTGTTTGCTCACTTCTTCGAGGGTATTCTAGTTACCTTAACGACAAGCTTGCAGACAAAGAACGAATGTCTAAACCCTATAGTACGGGGCCCCCCTAATTGCGTGCCCCGAAATCTCAACTCCATCGCCTATAGGGTGCTTTCAATATATAATAATTAATAACATTGTTTATTATTTTGATATCAGCTAAATACATATGAAACCAAATTATCATATTTTTCTCTTATACAATCCCTGCAATTCAAAATCGGCAGTAAGAAAATCATTACTGCTACCACATAAAAGTTGCTGTACTTCATAAAAAAAATTCTTTATTTTTTATTATTTTTATTTATCTACTTATTGAAATCAACAACTGTATACAAAAAAAGACGTTAAGTAAATGTGATAATAACATGAAAATTGCTTGTGAAGAAAATACTTATTGGTAGCACTTCGTTTTAAATATAAAAGTTTCATGAGAGAAGGACCCAACGCCATCTTCTTCACAGAAGCATCGGAGGGTTGTCAGGAATAGAATGGGAAGCAAGTTGAGAGACTAAGTGGGTTTAGATGGTTATGGAGTTTGCTTTGTAAGGATAGGTATCTGGTTTGAGTTAAATCAGCAACATATGGAACATTAAGTTCTTTATGGAGAAGTTTATTTGTGACAAAGTAAAGAGCATTTAGGATTTTGGATTGAATACGAGATGAATTAGCTGGTTAAGTGGACCCCAGATTTCAATTCTGTACTTCCAAATAGATTTTATTACTGTCATATAAAATGAGCCTTTTGTGATTAATCGACATCTTGGACTTTTTTCCCACTGAATGTCGAGCAGTTTCTTGTCCTTCTGGTCTTGTATGTGGATTCCAAGTTGAACATTCGTCTAGTTGGAGTCCTAGATAGCGGGTATGTTCAACAGGGATCAGTAGAATATTATATCAAAAGAATAATCCACAATGACCTGATAAATTCATGATTTGGCTAAAACCGAATACCTGCCCTAAAGCAGTTGTAGAGTAAAATACATATCCTCTCTTACCTACCTCTTACCTCTTACTCACCAATCGATTTCGGTTTATCATACGTGTCGCCTGAAAAGGAGACCTCTGGACCATGAAACTCCTCTGGAAAAGGAGACTCTGGACCATTATTAAAGAGCTTTCTTTAGAGTGCTACAACTGGATAGTTCCTTCGCAAATTATTTTGACATTATCATATCATCAGTTTCATGACCCATCTCATTTACTGTATATTTCAATAGTGTTGAAAAAAATTAATGTTTTTCGAAGATTGTTGAAGTGAATCGCAATTTTTCGAGAGAAATAGCAATCATACTGTTATACCATATTTGTTATTGATTGTTGTCGACATGACGACAAAATAATTCCCCCAAGAAGGTACTTGACCTATATATATGTGCGGGATGAGAAGCACAGGTACTTATTAAAGGAATTAGCTATACTTATTAAGATAAAAATGTATCATAATTAATTACCGTTTTGTTATCGAGTACAAATACTGATTTAGATAATTTGAAAGTAGGTTATAAATTCTTAAAAAAATATTGTGATACGGTTTTAGGTCTGAACAAAATAAAAACAAAACGTGCGTACAAACTAATCTTGTAAATGATCCTCAATTAATCAACTCCAATGTATTGAAATTCAACTCCAAACTTCTTAAAAAGCTATAAGATTTCAATACATAAAAAAAAATAACATAGTGACTAAGAACAATCTATTAATTACCTGAGCTTAAAATGGGAAGGGCAGTAAAATCTCATTAAACGGGAGCGAGAGACCATCGAAAATCTCTCATCCACTTTTAAATTCAAATACTATATGTACATAATATAGGTAATAGAATTATTAACGCTACGTATGTATTTCCCTAAATAGCACAGTGTATAGCAAATAACATATAACGAACTACTCACTAGTATCATTCAATAAAAGATCTACATTATAAGGTCTCTTGACCATTTTCTTTTCAGACGGAGGATTATTGGGATGCAAGTTAGGAGGCTAGTGGATTCGAGTGGGTAAGGATTTTACTATAAAAGGAAAGGTATCTGGTTTGGGCCAAATCAGTAACTATGGAACATTAAGATCTTTATGGATAAGTTTGTTTGTGACATACTAAGGAGCATTGAGGATTATACGAAGTATTTTGGGTTGTAAGGTTCGGAAGGTTTATTGGAGCCCCAAAACCCAACTCCGTATTTCCAAATGGATCTAATTACTGTCCTGTAAATAAGTGTTTTGTAGTTAATTGGGAGCTTTGAACACTTGTCTAGTAAATATTGGTATGTACCACACTTTATTGTCTTTTAAGTGTAGTACATAAAAAGATTAAATAAAACTGTAGCATTTTTCCTGAGGAGATGAATTTGTCAGGGGTGCAGTCAAGGTTGAATAAACACAGCCAGTTTTTAAATGATAAACTTATATTGTGGCGTGCCAACGTTTCGCATGTAGCATTTTTCATTTGATAAAGACCTAACTGCAGTGGCATTAAAACAGAATTCCCCTTTCTCCCCTCTCCGTAAATTGTCAACTGATAAGACGTTCAGTTTAGACCAATAAAATAATTGAAGCGTAGCTCTTAAGAATTAAAAATGTATATAGTTTTATGAAATTTTATTTTTATAATAATGACTGAATACTAGTAATCTTATAGCGATTAGAACATCTACTGTTTTACATTGTAGAACGTCTTGCATACAACAAATATTTAGGAAAGATGTGGTGTATCGCTATGTTGTATATGTATATGTAGCTGATTTGGCCCAAAACAGATACCTATACTTTCACAATAAGCTCAAAACTACACAATCCATTACTTTCTCAACTTCCATCCCATTAGATAGTATGGAAAGAAGATGGCCATAGACCTTCTAATATGGCACTTTCAGTGAAGAAGGTTAGTTTCTTAATAACTAAAATGTCGTTATAAACGTAATCTTTATTCATTGCCACATAGCGATTGGATTTTTGACTTGCTTGATTTTTGGAGAGAATGGTTTTAAATTTTGTGCACAGCAGTGTTGATATTCTTTATGGAAAACTGCTCTATTAATAAATATGAAGAAATATCGTTATGATCGGTATAATAATAACATAATCAGGTATCGAAAAACTCTCAGCGTTAACTCTATCGGTAGGTTCCCAGGAATTTTTGGATCTTCGAATCTAGATACCGATTCTATTCTCAACAATCGATGGAGTCGAGAATCGAATCATCTCTAAAATAGAGAAATAGCGAGAAGGCTGTAGACTATGTCCCTGATTGTACAAGACCTTCCCCAGGCCGCTCCAGGATATTGTAGATAACTGGAATTCATTGACCGTTTGAGTA
The DNA here is from genome assembly GCA_003667255.2 of Euschistus heros. Lineage (NCBI taxonomy): Eukaryota > Metazoa > Arthropoda > Insecta > Hemiptera > Pentatomidae > Euschistus > Euschistus heros. The sequence continues at coordinate 154,863 of RCWM02000942.1, read as the reverse complement.
GGAGGGGAAAATATCTCCGTCGATCCAGAAACCTGGCAGTCCTGGTAAATGTTCCTGAACTCTGGATGACAATGAAGTTAATTCGCTATCTTTTTCAGCTCATATATATATTGTACACTCTATTGCATAAATCTGAACTCAACTACACATTAAGGCATATCATACTTTTAAAATTATTTAATATATCATATTTTAAGAAAACTTTATAATTATGTGTCTTGTTGCTAACACCGTGGCAATTCATGTTCGAAAAGTCAGCATACGGATAGGATACCAGATATATGTATCAACAAAAAAATACGATGAAGACATGTCGGAGAAGAATGGAAGCATGCTATAACAGATAATGAAACGTGCATTCGATTAGGCCACAACCATTGCCTTTACAATATTAATAAAAAAAGACTCCCGGGAACAATAGCGATAAAATTATATCATGCGTCTAGACTGTTAGTGATTAGTGACTCTAAGCTCCTACTGTTTACAATCCTCTAGAAAAGATATCAGATTTAGCGGAATCGCAATCGGCTTTTATTTCGCAAAGAATCCTCATTCGTTGTAAGCGTACTCTCAACTGTATTTATTTGTTCTCAACAAAAGGGGGGGAGGGGGTGAGGGGAGATGATGATTACGGAAGTTTTCAGAGAGTCAAGGTCTAGATGAAATATTGAAAACATGATATATTTTATATTAAAATTTAAATAAAACATAAATGTTTTATATATATATAATACATTTCCTACCTACAGCCAGACATGAACCCAGAACCGAGATCTAGAAGTAAAGTGCCCTACCCGCAGTATATATTTTTGGAAATAGTTATTTTTAAACATGATGCAAGAAAACCTTCAGTATATTGGTTTTGTAGTTTATGTCTGTGGCCATACTTCGCCGTTAGTGAATATAATAAAAAATCAAAAAAATCAGAAAGATGAAAAAAACAACACCATTACAACAACAATAGAGACAAACTATAGGAAAAATAGTTATATTTCATTAAAAAATAATAATGTGTAGTAGTCTAAGGAATACTTTTTCTATAAGTATATACGGTTATTGGTGATATATACGTTATCTTTTTGTTTGTTTCCCCCCATTAGCCCCTATGGCTAACAAAAAGTTTTGATTCATTCTTGATAATGATGATTACACCTGTTTTACTGCACCAAGGTGCATTTTAAGAGGGTTCTGAAGAGAGCAGTGGTTTGGAGGAACATGGCATTATGAGTCACTATCTAGTGATGGAGCTCACTAGGGTTTTTGGGTGACAAGTTATCTTAAATTTTCTAAGAAATTAAAAAAAAAACGACAAATAAGTTAAAAGAGAAGTTAGCTAAACACATGTCATACGGTTCTGGTTCTCAACAACTTATAGATATGACGAAAATTAAATATTAAAACAATTGTAAAATAAAATGAAAATGTTTACAACCCAGCTATCGTCACTCCAATCAAAAGTCTTATTACTACAATTTGAATCATTCATTGTTAATAAAATTAAATGCTGTTGAGCGAAGGACATTTTATTATGGACCCATAACCATATAATTAGTATGAATGTATTGCAAAATTATTTACTTAACATTGGATCCTTAGAGCATTATGGTTTAATTTGTTTTAATTTAACACACGTGGTACTGTTCGAGTTTAATATTTCATATTTTTTCTATAATAGATAATAATATTTATGATTACTCAACTGATGATGAAGCATTCACTACGTACAAAAGAACCGCTTCATACTGATAACGATAACAAAAAGTGATAAAATAAGCAAATGGCAGATTGCAAAACAATGGATAATAGAGTAATAGATAGCACGCCATTCAAGGTGACATTATGACATTAGATGAATCACTGCACAAAAAATTAAAAATATTAATGCAACAACAAAGTTTAGGATTTTCAGTTTTATTGCTCAACTCCCTGATGTATTGAGTTTGGCACTATAATAATTAATGTATAGTTAAGCCAAACGGTATAAATCACTTGAATATTTCTTAGCGTATTTTGAATACCTTGGGTACCTTCGATAATTCAAAATCGTCAAGAAAGCAGTTTAAAAAATAAATAATTATCGATTAAGGATAACGATATCTGTGGTTAAACATAAATTGATTTATACAAAAATAATCATCCATTTGTGAGCTAAAAAAAAAACAAATCAAATCTATAAATTAAAAAAAAAAAATTAAGAAATAATTTAGTAAACAGCAAATAGCTTTTATTATATAACAAGGAGACGTTTTGACATGTAACTCACAGATTTGAATGCCGATTTTTGTGTAGGTGGTAGAGACCTGTAATAGTGCAAAACTAGAGTTACATACGCCAATGAGCATTGGGAGTCGAGAAAAAAAATAAAATATGCAAACCGCGTTTTATTTTTTTTTTTCTCAGCTCTCAGTCAAGAAAGAGAAATGGTTTTTTCATATAAAATTGTTGTTTTGTATGCTATTTGAAATAAAAATACTTTCGTTATGCTCAAAACACTGCCCAGTACGTTACTTGCTGTAAACCTTAGTATATAATATAGATGATTTTATTATTCGTCTGAAGAAATATGTAAATAGCGAATTCGGATGAAATAAAAAATCAGTTTTAAGAAATATTTGATGAAAATATAGGTGAGAAAAATATAGATGAGGAAAACTTTTTAAACTATAAAACTGATTTTTTATTTCGGCCGAATTCACTATTTACATATTTCTTCAGATGGACAATCTAAAGTTGATGAAATCACGTTATCAAAAATGTTAACGTCCTTGAAAGGGGTAAAAAATATTTATTTTTATTAAATTTTATATATAAGGGATTTTTTGTTCATTGGATCAAGATTTGAGGTCAGTTTTCCATGAAAAAAAAATCCCCACTGATTTACAGAGGATCTCATTAGAATTTTGTCATTTTTTTTTTTTTTTTTTTTTTTTTTTTTTTTTTTTTTTTTTTTTTTTTTTTTTTTTTTTTTTTTAGTTTTTTAGCACCCTGAAGCCATCGAAATAGCATACAAAATTACAATTTAACATGAAAACAATTTATTGAAATTTACAACTGTACAAATAAGTATATCAAGTAAATAAGCTTATAACGATTACAATGACATGTCAAAACTTGAAAAGAACTACTCATCAGCAGAATTTCAATTAAAATTCTACACTAGATCTCTAGGCCATCTTCTTTTCATATAGGTTTGGGCTAAATCAGCAACATATGGAACATTAATATCTTTATGGATAATTTTATTGGTGACAAAGTAAGGAACATTGAGGATTTTTCGAAGGAATTTGAATCGTAAGGATTGGATACGAAATGAATTGGATGGTTTAGTGGAGCCCCAAAGCTCAACTCCGTACGTACAAATAGGTCTAATCAAAGTCATGTAAATAAGTCTTTTGTAATTAACTGGGAGCTTAGAATGTTTAGCTAGAAAATGTTAAAGTAGTCTGTACTTCAAAGTACTTAAAATATAAAAATTCACATAATTTTATTTATTGTTGTTTAATTATTGATACAAAATATGAAATAATGCATTAAAGCTCATTAAACTAGAATTACACTACCACGAAAATTGAGGGAAGTACCTAGAATTATAAATCCTTTTTTTAAACCGAATTGAGACGGAGATACAAAAAACTATAAATTCTGGGTTATTTATAAATTTAATCACGAACACTATTAACGGCCCTAATAATTCCTACAAGGTTAAGAATAAAATTACTGAAATGAAATAGGGTAATTTGCCTTCCAAAAAACTAAAGATATGTTTCTAAACAAAAAAGGATAAATTGAAAATATTAAAAAGAAGGAAAGAATGATACTGAGGAAAGTATCAGAACCAAGAAAGGCTGAAGAAGGTTTCAAACTGGAAAGTAATACGGAAATATATCAAAATATTTAAAACTTAAGTGATGCGATGAGGAAACGTAGATTGACTTTCTATGGATATTCAATGAGAATGGATGAGAGAAGGCTAACAAAGAAATTTTTCCAACACAGCCTCCAAAAACAGAAAACGAGTACCTTGATCATGGAGTTATTGACAAGTGGAGGGGGGCTACCTCTCAATAGCCAGGGCAGGTAGCCATTTTGGTGTGAACCGTATTATCAGTATATTAACCTCTTATCAGTTCAAATTTTGGCTTCCTAGGCTTTATACTGCTGTTATTTTATTTTAGTGATTTATTTAATTTAGTGATTTACTTATTTTATTTATTACGAACCATTTCAATTGCCCTAGCCCAATGGAATGCAATTCGCCAGTTGGGCATAGTAGGCGTGGCCGGTTAGTGTTTTGGTCTCGCCCGTCACGGAACAATTTACGGGAAGGGCTTCTCCATACTACTATAACTCCATGACCTGGATACGGATAGTGAATGAAGATATGATGGTGGAAAATATACAACGGAATTCAATGTGAGACAGAGACAAATTTCGGACAGCAATCAACAAGATCAAATTTTCAGAAGTAGTTAAAACACAAATTGATAGACAGTGGTCAGATAAAAGGGGAAAACATCAGGCAGAGGTAATGAGGGAGTATTGGAAAGAACGGAAGAGTTATTATAGGTCCCTAATACCCACACAAAAATCGGCATTCAAATCCATGAGTTACAAGTCAAAACGTCTCCTTGTGAGACATATAATATATAAGTAAATTATAATACAGGCAATGTATATAAAAAATAAAAAAAAATAAATAAAAATTTAAAATGGTTTAACAAATTCTTATTTATTTAAGATTTTATTTATTACTCATTTAATACCAAATGTAACTAAGTCTTTCACAAAACATTTTAGATGAGAGGATGCACTGATATTTCTCTGGATGTTGTTTTAAAACTAATATTGCATCTCGAAGACTTGAATGTTTTCTTAATGAAATTTATAATAAAATGGTGAATTTGCATGGCTGTAGTCTTTTCGTTATTGCTTCAGTTTCGGCTCATAGGAACTGTAATCGTGTTTCTTCGTTTTTCAATAACGAATAAATAAATATTTTCAACAATCTAACGTTTACAACGGCTTGCACTGCAATAATTATAATAACTATATTAGTAATGTTTGATTATTGAAGAGAATAGTTCTAAATTATGTACCAAACAGTGTTGATCAAGTTGTTGAAAAAAATTGTCTAATACTAAAAATGAATGATACATTTTTTTTTATTATTATTATTTTTCTTATATCATTAGAAGAAAGAATCTGTACATAATAATCCCAAAATTAGGTATACAAACAATATGTACAGCCTTTAACTTCTCGGTCATTAAGAACTGTCATTAAACACTATGAATTATGAAAAATAATTATAGATGATTCCACTAAAAAATAATAAAAACATGTATATATAATCTCTTTATTAAATTATTCTAATATAGTAAATTTAAAACGGTTTGAACATTTGATGCTCTATCCCCAAAAGCTATCGAGATGTCAGATCGACTTAGGTTTATGGATTTTCGATACAAATACTTTTCTCTGGAATCAAAAATCAATACATAATTAGTATATCTATATAAACTTTAATTAGGAGATATTCATGTCGACAACTTACCGATCTAACAACATAAATAATAACGATACAATAAAAAATAAAATAAAATAATCCGTGGTATCTAAATACATAATAACATTTTACAGATGTCACATAATAACTACTACGTAGACGCCAAATATGTGGCAGCTATGGCGACCTGTTTCAAAGACCTCGCGCAACAGTCAGAGAAAAAAAAAATGGCATTTAAAATTTTATCTTCAGCTATTACATCAATTAGAAATCTTTACTTTCAAATCATATGCTTTCAAAGGTAAATTACCTCGCAATATATGGAAGTAAAAATATAACACAAACCAAAAGAACCAATATTCGTCCTTTTAACTGTTTTCTCATAATCTGGCTCTGATACATCGAATACTGAAACAGCCATCTTGATAGGACGATAGAAAAGTTAAACTGTCCTCATTCCTCGCATTCTTATGATTTCAATTTAATAAGATTTCGATTCTTAATTAATTAATGCGATCGGCAAGCGCTATTAAGATAGCTCAGGACCAATCTTTAGAACAGCGAGGTTTAGAGCTAAATAGTGATTACTTCTTACACTGGCAATTATATGTTATGCGTTTTTATAAGCATATTTATGTCCAACGATAGAAAAAGTCTACAAGTTATTTTGAAAATATTACCTGATAGATGCAAATGAGTATAGACAGTTACGTGATTAAGAAAGATCTCGATTTTCGGTAAATGGAGACCATAGATTTGTTTTATTTTCTGAAGTAAACTAAAGAGAAAATAATTCAGCAGTTCCTAATTAATGAACAAGTAGTTAAAAAGTAAGAATATAATATAGCCCGTCATAAAACAGAAATAAAATTCTCATAGTTAATAATCCATTAAACTTTTATTTAAAGATAAACACAGCGGATACCCGCTAATCCACATTTCGATTGTACGGAAATTATTTTAATCCAGATGGGATTCAGAAAGAGAAAGAATAAAATGAAGAAGCTGATTGGTATGCACAGTTATATATAACACAAATTGCATTAATTTTATTTTACAATGCAATACTTCATCAGGGCTAGGGAAAAACAAAAACAAAAATGTGAATTTAATAGAGATTAAAAATAAATAAAAAAGTTATGATAATTAAAAATGATTAAGATAACAATAAAGAATGCACATAAATTGTATCATATTTTTGCTTTCGCAATTTCCATTTTTTTCAATCCAAAAACTCGAAATCGAACATTCTCTTTTACTAAACTACATATATTTTAACGCCATAACAACTGTATTATTAAATTTTTGACTATACTTATTTTCATATTTAGTTATCTGTTATGTTTTAGGTGTCTATTTATGTTTACAAACTACACCATTCATCAAGTATTATAATGAGTTTATCTATTTTTTTCTACCTCATACATATTTTTATGCCGTCATAGATATGACGGCCTACCCCAACAATCTACATCTTTATATTTAAAAATAAGTCAAAATTGTACAGCAAAACGACCTCGGTCTTTCAAAAGAGGATGGCAAACTTGATTCACTGATTGTAAGATAGTTCTATTACGTACCTGCTGTGTTTTGTTTTATAGGCCTATATATGATATAATGTTAATTTCATTTTTATTTATCTTAATTTTTACTTTACAACACTGATTCACCATAATTTATTTTGTACCAAATACTGTACAATAAATAAATCTCGAGTAATGATCACAAATATGCTTTGTCTGTTAATCCAATCTCAGTTCGTAGCTTCAAAACTTTCAAAATAATGTTAAATTGAAGGAAATAGTGTTTGCTCCGGAATATCGGTGGATACGGACGCGTTTCAGTTCCACTACGTCCGGATCAGCGGGACTCTATAATAGTTGTTAAGATATCCACTCACAAAAACTTCTACAGCTGTGCAAAAAAAAAAAAAAAAAAAAAAAAGGCACTCATGATGAACTCATTAATCTAGTTACAGCCGTTCTATTCCGCTTTTTATTTCCTTCAATTCATAAAACTAAAAAAAAACAAAAAAAAACAGACTAGATATAACAAGCTTTCAATCCAGACATTAAGAATTCCAGTAGTCCTTTGAACACATTGTCTTAATTACGTATTGCACACTATCTTAGTCATGAAACAAAATTATGTTTACGAAATCTTTATCAAGGAGGCTTAGGAAAATTAAACACAGACCTTTCTTTAAATTTTTATTTTTTCTGAACATGAAACATTGTTCAGGACATTTTTAATAAAACAAAACTATCAAAACCATCAAAAATTTACAGAGAAATAAAAATATTAGTAATCAGAAATGAAACAAGTGTTTTTCAATTAATGGAGTTGGTGCTACAGAAAAATCAAATACATAGTTTAAAAAAATTAACTAAAGTTAGTTAATGAAAAGTAACAAGCATATTAAGTGATATAGGCCAACTTGTTAATGTTCTAATAATTTTTAAAACCTCGTCAATTTAATTAATACCCTTGTTAACATAAACTTACTTTAATTATTAAGATATCCTTTCGGTGATTCTAAAAATAAATACATTAAAACTAATTAAAAAAAACTTCTTGGTATCATTTATTTGTCTATGCTACATGAAAATTGTGTATATATCGTAATTATATAACACATAATTGAGGCGTAGAATTCCAAATCCCACCATTTGAATTTTTGAATTTTTTTTACAGCTGGTGGCTAAACATAGAGGTCTGACAGGATTAGTTTTGTTCGGTTACATTTAAAAACCGTTTTAAATGTGATTTAACTACTTTTGGGAGAAAACCTTCCACATGATCTACCAGAAAAACCATCAAAATAATAGATACAATTTGGAAATTGGGCTTGGCTGGTTTTGGAATTCTACGCTTCAATCATAAACAAATAATACTAATTATAATACAATTTCATGGTAAATAGGTAGACATATCATATTAATATATACAATTTACTTCCTAAGTTCGTGTTCAGTAAAACGTTACATGTCCGATAATGTCAAATAATTTGAATAAACCTCTAAAATTAATAAAAATAATTTTTTATTTTTTTATAAAAAAAGAATAAATCGGAAAACCTGTATCACGATATAATTCATCACTAAAACTACAGTAAACTTAAGACTATTTGCAGAATAAGTGAGGGGGGAGGGAATGGCGACCGAGGATTAACTAATTCTACAGATATTTTGGGGACACAAATCAATATTGTCTATTTATAGTAAAATATCTAAACATATAATTAGGAGGCACCATGCATTATAATGACATACTATATTTTAAAACAAATCGGAAAACTGTTTTTGTATTTTCCTAGTACAACACCTCTTCTTTATTTGAGCATGATGTTCTTTTTCTCAATCCATCAGCTTCAATTTTCCTTCACTCAGTAATATTTATTTATTTTCATTTAAGCCATTTTAAATTTCCCTGTAATGTTTAAATTAAAACCTTATTGTTTGATTTATAACTTTTTTTAATTAAGAAATATTTACTTTTGCAAGTTTTCTTTCTGTAGGAATAACGCGTATAATTATTAAATCGAATAAGCCTCATGTTAATAATCGTGAATATAAGAACTATGGAATCCGTTTTATCAATAATTGATTATCATTAACTTTAATTAAATAACCATACGGGATAGATTCAGGGACTTCTTTGTATTATTTATGAAATTTTATAATTGTTTATACATGGGATCAAATATATTTTTACTATTAACAGATATTGCATAATGATTTCAATGATAGAAAGAAATGAGTTCCAAAATAAATACAATTATACAGACTGCATAGCAAGAAGCAAAAAGTGCAAACATTAGCGTCATATTAGTAGACGCTTCGGGGGTTTCAATATTTTTTTTAGTAATATGGCGGTCGTTGACGTCTTCTACTATCTTTGGTACCAGTCCAGTCTCAAAAGCTAGCGAAAGTAATTTATTTATCTTTTCGTAATACGGACTGTATTTTGGAAGGATGAATGTTTCCAGCTGTCGCATGAACGTTTTGCCCTTTACTTTGACCGGAATATGCAACTTGTCGGTAATGAATTGCATCGGTTGTACTGCAGCTAAAACTGAGAAATTCCTGTACTTTCCCAATGCAATTGCCAGTTGAGCTACGTCGCATATTTCGCTGTGTATGATTGAGTGATCTTCATCTACTGCTTGCATTAAACACGAAATTCGCGCAAGATTACGAAAGGGCACTTCATGTTTTTTCTTTTTGTAAAGACTTTCCACTAAAGTACCTGACATTACGCTGTTAAATATCATTTGATACCATACCCACGATATAAATATTATTCTGACTGAACTCATTTTTGGCGTTCTTCTTATCGGCTGGCCTAATACCACCCTTAAAACATTCAAAAAGCACAAGCTCGGGGAGGAAAACATACGCTCACCTTCTGAAAATATTGAAAAACAGCAGCACATGAAAATAAAAATAATGAAGTGACTTCCAAAATCCACCATACTCATTCCCAACCACAGCTGTTCCACAGTGGGTACTGGAGAGTACCACTTATATCGGTCTGAAATATGAGGGTATGTCATCAGGAAATGGTTAAGTCTATTTACAGTCACCGTGAAGCCCCCAGCAGCGAGGTCTTCCAGGTTACCCAAGGCATCTGTCCATCTTCCGTTCTGGAGACTTCCAAAGTTTTTTTCCTTCAGCCAGACAATATCATTGATGCCACAAACGTTCAGTATCGACTTTAACAACAGATATTCGACGCCGTCATTTGGAGGACCGATGAAAAGGGGTTCCCTTTCAATATAGTTTATTTCGAAAGTACATTCTTTTTTGGAGGCTGAGTATTGCGCAGGAAAAGATGCACAACCTCTCTGCTTTATAATTTGATAGTTTCCACAACCGACGTGTACACTCCTCAACAACAAGCCGTTCAATATAACGACGACATTGTAAATCTTACGAGTCCAAAACATGAAAATGAGTTCTTCACTTTCATCCAATGTACCATCCATTAAAGCTGTTACTAACAAAGGATTGTAACTGACATTCAGATACTTGAACACCTGTAGCTGTTTTAATGTTCCGGACATAGCGAGATATTCTAACCTAGTGTGTTGAAAAAACGACAATCGGTAAATTAACGAAATTGAAATATTTAATGTGAATAAAGACTTAATGAAGTAGTCTGAATAATTCCAAACAAATACATCATGAGCTCCTGAATTGGATATTATTCGAAGGGCACATTCTTCGCTGCCGTGAGAGAGTCTAAGACGTTCTTCTGCAGAGGCAAGCAACATTCTGACTAACGAAGCATAGCCATCGTTATCAGAGAAAAACAAACCCGTTACTGAAAGAGAAAGCAGTATAATCGATACATCAAATCACTTCCTCTAGCTGCAAGAATAAGCAGGCACTAATAAGAAGCTAATATTTAGAAGGCATGAATTATGTGCGGTTGGAGGAATGAGATAATATCATATAAGTATAGTGTTTTACTCATGTAAAATGAAAGCCATTAAATTTATCTACTTCTTTGTAGACAAGTATTATATGGTCAATGGAAACAAGAGAAAAAGTATAATTCAAAGCTGGCTTTCCAACAAACCGTTATGATTTAAATTAATATAAATTTTCGTTTTCATTCTTTGACTATAGAGCGAATTTACATTTTAGGGTTTTATCAATTTCGAAGAGTACCTTAGAAGGTTGCACATAGGGAATGGAAAAACATGCACTTTGTGTATCAATTGTTGTAGCCAGGGACCGAAAAAGTTATTTTTTTATACAAAAGAGTTATAAAATAACTGTTTAAAAAAACTTTAATTCAAAAGAGGTTAAAATAAAAGTTCTGAAATAACAGTTAGATAAAAGTTCTAGCTATAAAAGTAAAGGTTAAAAAAAACTTTTATTTTCAACATTTTATATAAAAGTTAAACTTTTACTTATAACATTTAACATAAAAGTTAAAATTTATGATAAATTTCATTCGGCTCGACCGATTAGGATAAAATTTAATAATTACATTTCTTTCATACTTACTAACATTTTTAAATGGTGTTAACAGATTATTTAACAATTGGTGTGGGGGGGGGGGCTAAATTAATACTTTAAGATCGGTTCCGATTTTAATGAAATTTAATAATTATGTTTCTATCATACTTACTAACATTTTTAAAGGGTGTTAACAGTTTTTTTAACAATTGGGGGGTGGGGGTGGCGGCTTAATTTTAGCCTTAAGGACGGCTCGGCCGGTTTTAATGAAATTTTATAATCATGTTTCTTTCATACTTACTAACATTTTTAAAGGGTGTTAAAAACTTGGCTGTTAACAGAAAAAATTCAAATTTTATGAAAACTCGCCATTTTTGGAGAGCTCTATCTCCGCAATAAATTAATTTACAGAGAAATTGACACAAATTTTGTGCTCTTTAATATTGAGAATATAATGGGTCCAGGAAAGTTTAATATTTTACGAGATATAAGCGAAAAAATGAATATAGTGCAAAAATTTCGCAGTTTTTCGAGTACTACAAAAATAGCTTTTGGTTTTGACTGTTGCAAACTTGGATTTTAACTACTCTATGAGTCCTAACAACATATTAAAAATTGGTGGATAAATATTATTTTTTCACTTTTTGGGATAGTTTTCCGCAATATAAAAACCGGTCTGGCAGCATGTTTCCGACGGCTTTCGGCTGCCAGACCACTTGATTCATGTTTAGAAAAAAATACACTAAAAAATGAGAACAAACTCAAAAACATACCTTTCCAATTATTTTTTACTATTTTAGGCAATTTTAAGCGTGCACCACCTCACGTTCCCGCGGATTCAGGCTGCCAGACCACGATATATAATATAAAATGGGTTACGAAACAAATTCATGTCTTTCCAACTAAATTTGCATGTGGCGGACTCCTTAATAAGTTAATGCCAAAGCCATCCAAATACATCGGGTTTTGCCTGACCGTTAGTTGGAGCTTAACCTCATTACGTAGTCCAACTAAGAGGAAGCACGGGCTATCCTACAAGTCACCAATCAAGCTAGAGTGTGAAGTTCAAGATTCATTCCATGCATCCGCCATGAAATAAATATTAACTGGCCCAGTTGGGAACCCAGGACCTGCTGCACCGGTCACGATTAAACCCTGGCCCCTATGCTCTCCACCCACTAAGGAGGCTCCTCCATTGGGTTTTGAAGAGAAAAAAAAAGTTATTATGTCTGTATTGAATTATTTTATTTTTACTAGCCTGCGGAAAAACCTCTGTAACAATTAAAGGGAGGATCAATTTTTTTAATCATTTTTTTAAAATGGATTAGAAGCGTTATTTTTAACTTCCTACATTAATGGCAACAGGGTATTTTAAAAGGAGGCATTTAACAGCGATTTTGATTAATATCAAACAGGCCCTTTAAAAAAAAAAAAAAACGAATCTGGGAAAAGTATACAGGTCATGTATTTATAATATACTAAAATTTCCTTAAACTTCGACCTCTATTGTATTTACCTGGAAGTTGTTTCCAGTGAAAGCAGACTGGACTATTGAACAGTGGTAGTAGCAGCTAACATTTGATGGAACACTGACCCGAAGCCCACATATTGGTAAAAAATATAACACATTCAACCTAAGAACACTTAAAAGATAAACAAAATTAAAATTAATACAGTAGCTTGACCCTTGGAGACTACTACATACTTTAACCAATATATACCTATTCCGATCAAATTGTTGGTACTGTAAAGATGACATACATGCAAAGAATTTAAACATTTTGGTCAAAAAAATACCCAATTGGGTATTGGATTCAATGCTAGGTATGTAAGTGTTGTTTTATGATAAGAGTGTTATTCAAGGATATAATGTGGTTAAAATCCAGGCCCATTGCAAATAAAATGCAAGGAAGGACCAGAGACACACTGAAAGGTTTCTCAATCCCTTTGTTACTCTACAGCTGATATCACAAAAAATAAATAAATATAAATATACAAACATCCATACGTACATAAACAAAAGCAGCAGGTGACTTAAGTGAACAAGAGTTCATATGCCAAGTCTTCTCTTTTAAACAAGCATAAAAGCTTATTTGAGGGGTTTTTTCTTTTATTTAGGACTGGAGAATTACTCAAATAAATTGTCATTTTATTCTATGTCTACAGACATTGAATGTTATAAAATGGGATAGCAATGTAATAATAATAATCTAGAGATAAATAAATTTATTTCTTAAAAAATATATATACACAGCTAACCATTTTTACTATTTACATTTTGTTTTTCAGTTTTCAGTACTGTTAGTTGATTTATTTTCACTGCTGATAGTTTTTTCAGAGTCCTTTGTAGAGGCATATTTAGTTTCTGTTTCACTAAGTATAGAATCAAGCGCTCGGTCAAATGCTTCATTTAAATCTAAATTATTTTCTTTTTGTAATTTTGTACATAGTGCAATACATTTTTGGCACAAGGATGGATTGCTGTCATCACTAAGATTAACACTTGGTATATTTTTTACACTTTTGTAAAACTTCCTAAAAATAATTAAACATTTTTAAATTAAAACCTATTTATAATGTAGTTTAAGATTAATATCAATAATACTAGATTAAAATAAAGGTTTTTTTTAACATGAAATATGTTTTACTGGTGACATAGTAGGTCAAAAGCCATATATTTTGGAAAATGCGAGGGTGTTCCTAGTTTGATAGTTTGAGTAGTAGTAGAATAGTTTGATATTAGTAGAGTAGGTACAGTTAAAAGCTCAACTCTCGTTATCAAAGCTCACTAATGAGTAAACTCCTTTTGAATTTGTTTCTCCTAATACAAAATAAAAAATGTTAACTTGGATTTTACCAAGTTCTTGACTGATCTTGCTCGATTCCTCCCGGCTGTGGTGCATAAAAATTTACACTCCTTTGGAAATAAAAAATACAATCATAGAGGTAAGTGAAAAAAATTAAGAACATAAGGGTATAGACGGTCAGCAGGATTAAGCTATTTAATTTGAAAATTTTTATCCTACAAAAAATGGAATCAGAGGTAAGCAAAAAACAAAATTGAAAACTTATTGTCGGTGAGATTGCCAATTCCACTATGTTCATTTTAACACCTTTTATGACCTTAAATACAAAATGTGTAATTATTTTTTAGGCAAAAATCACAAAATCTGATCCAAGCTGAATTTGCTTATTTGGGTTTTTACATTAAATGAGGAATTTCATTTCAAAACAGAATATAATAGAATTTACAATCTCACTAACTATATAACTGTCATCGACGGTCTAGGGGGCAATCCCTAAAACATGTTCCATGTTATTCTTTCTTTAGCCGACAGGCTCAAAGTAGCCAATTTTTTTTATTTTATTTTTTTTTAGTTAAAAAAAAGAACATGACATTGCCTTTAATTGTTACATTACTTCACAACTTTATACAATTACTCCCTAGTTTGGTCATTCAGATGTGTTCTATCATCAAAATCGTTGACAGGAAATAATTGAAAAGTATTCGACATATCAGTAGAATGAAAAGACATAGGAGCTTTCTCAAGACAGGATACTGCCCATCTAGTAGGAGACTAGGAGGGCATCCAAGAAGGACACTTCTCAGACATAAGGAACAACTAGGATAGGCCAAGGGTAAAAAGTTGAATGACATGAGGAAGTGAAGGACACAGTTAAACGGAACGACTGGTAAACCTGGATTAATGCAGCACCACACTGAAAGGCACTAAGGATGGAAGATAAAGAAGAATCAACCATCTTATTATTTTTCTTATTCACCACACATAAATGTGGAAGCAATCTGCCCATTGCCAATAACTGTTAACTTTTATGATCACAGTAAGACACTCAGAAGGATTATTTCAAGTTACGTTAAAAACAAAAAATTTTTATAATCCAGTTTAAAGCTTAATACAGTTCGAAATTGATACATACACTTATGATTTTATTCCTCTTGCCTTTAAATATACATTTTGAGATTTCGATTTCTCCTTTTAACTATTCAAGGAAGCTGGAATGTTTTATTTTCTAGCATCATAAGTTCAGTTCCATAAGGTGATCATGTTTATCAATAAACTATTCATGTTCCACACACTGACCACAAATTTGATTTTATCTTCAATTATCCTTTCAATCATCAAAGTAAAGATTCCATAAGTTTCCTTATTTATATGGACTTCTTCAATATTTGTAACCCAAAAAATCATTTGTTTCATTCCAACAGCCATATTTCAACTTTATTATGATGGTGGACTCCTATCACTTTCCCAAAAGGATTTCAACAACTAACCATTTCTCCATCAGATATTACTCATATTAATAATATGTTACAGAAATGAGTGTTTTGACTAGGTAATTTTTAATATAACACACCTTTTCACTTATTTATTTTAGTAGAAAAATATTAAAGCATTCTAACAATCTGAAATAATTCCTTCCACCAATATATTTTGGATTTCCTATTGCTCTGTTTTGTATTGAAAACAAAAAAAAAAAAAAAAAAAAAAAAAAAAAAAAAAAAAAAAAAACAAAAAAAAAAAAAAAAAAAAAAAAAAAAAAAAAAAAAAATAAAAAAAAAAAGTAAACAAAAAAAAAAAACCAAAAAAAAAAAAACAAAAAAAAAAAAACAAAAAAAAAAAAACAAAAAAAGCAAAAAAAAAAAAAAAAAAAAAAAAAAAAAAAAACAAAAAAAAAAAAAAAAAAAAAAAAAAAAAAAACAAAAAAAAAAAAAAAAAAAAAAAAAAAAAAAAAAAAAAAAAAAAAAAAAAAACAAAAAAATAAAAAAAAAAAAAAAAAAAAAAAAAAAAAAAAAACAAAACAAAAAAAAAAAAAAAAAAAAAAAAACAAAAAAAAAAAAAAAAAAAAAAAAAAAAAAAACAAAAAAAAAAAAAAAAAAAAAAAAAAAAAAAAAAAAAAAAAAAAAAAAAAAAAAAAAAAAAAAAAAAAAAAAAAAAAAAAAAAAAAAACCAAAAAAAAAAAAACAAACAATTACAATCAACTATAAATATTCAGACAAAAAAAAAAAAAAAAAAAAAAAAAAAAAAAAAAAAAAAAAAAAAAAAAAAAAAAAAAAAAAAAAAAAAAAAAAAAAAAAAAAAAAAAAAAAAAAAAAAAGAAGAAAAGAAAAATCCTACATATTTTAATCAGAAAATATAAAAAGGAGTTTAACTGGCATCGAATATTATAAGTTGAAAAATAAAAGACATATCAGGAACCAAGCAGAAACCAGACTATTTCCAATCATCTACAACAGCTGTAAGAGTAATCTACTTTAACACTGTGACAAGTACAATCTGATGTCTAGATACAATACATAGGAGTAAAATGTATTATTTCAAACTTACGCCCTGATTATGTCTTCAGGATAAAAGATTTTTTTGATTTCCAGGTTTGGTGCAGGTCTGTCAAACCTAGGAGGATATTTGGGAGGGAAAGCTTGATAGACTTCATACCATAGAGGTCTATCTTCTAAACTCATTGAACCAGCCCTAATAAGGCCAGTAACTCTGAAAAAACAGACAAAGTAAAATGTTATACATATATTCACAATATGTCAACTTAATAACATACATTAAGCTAGCTACCTAGTATAAATAGTGCCAATTTTTTCAAGTCTACTGTGAGCCATTTTTATATTGTAATAAAAAAATTAAAAAATGATATACCGAGAAACAAAACTATAAATACAGAAAGGTTATATTCAGGTTATAATCTGAAGCAACTTTATCTGCAATCAAATCAACTAAATTATTTTCAAAGGATAAGCTATGATTTATTCTTCTAAGACCTCTTACTTTTTATTTTATTTATTTTTACAATTGAAAACTCAATGTTTTAATACATTAGAAATTCATATTAATAAAACAAGAGGTTGAACCTTTGAGTAGTCCTGGATACTTCAGGGTTGTTCAATTTAGTCATCTTACCGTTTATGAATTTTAAATAATGAAAATAAAAATTAGTCTAATAATATTATCTATCAATTGAAGAAGAAAAGAAAATTTTCTTTTATTTATTTCCCTTTAATCCAAAACTATATTTATCATAAACTATACAAATTTCGTAAACCGTAGTTCGCAGATTGATTAAATAATTTTTATTTTTACACAGCTCGAAGAAACCTCCTAATAACTTGAGAATAATTTTTAATTAGGAATATCTGGTCATTAATGCAGTGATATTAGTGTTAATAAGTTCAATTCAGTTGTGGAGAGCTTTTGAAACTGAAAGTAAAAAAAAAACAAAAAAAAACCCTAACAACTGAGAAAAGTCCTAATTGTGAAATTTAACATCGTTATTTATCGCCTTCTAAAATTTATTAAGGATAACGCGCTATTGAAAATTTTTCACTGAAATTTTAGTACGAAAATTAATCAATATATAATTCGATTGCATTATTTTCTTATTCTTTCTTAGTTACTTTCTTAATTTTTGACGACTCTAATTTATTAGTGATTATTAAAAACCTTAGGAAATAAATAAATGAATTTAATACTATCAGATACTATTTATTCCAAAATTCCTGTTTGAAACATATATTCGTAATATTCTAATATTTCACTATTCGGGGGTATTTCTCATCTAGATTCCACTCTTCCCCCCATCTGGGACCTCCACTTATTAAGATATAAGCTGAAGAATCATGAAATTCTTAATTTCGTTTAAAATCTTGCTATTTAATTCTAATTTTTTAAAATAAATAAATGAATGGACGATTAAGGATATGCAAAAATATATGAAAACAACACAAATGGAATTTAATATAATTTAATTTAATTTAATATACAGCTAAAACTTTTCTGGTCTACATACAAAATTAAAAATTTCTAACATATGTATATTGAAAAAGTAGTCCTTGGGTAAAATTATTATTACATAAACATTATGTAACACCATTTATTTAATTATATTAATTGAACTAACAAGGGGACGTTTGCAGTTGTAACTCACAGATTTGAATGCCGATTTTTGTGTGGGTAGTAGGGACCTATAATAGTGCAAAACTAGAGTTATAGCCACCAATGGGTATTAGGAGCCAAATAAAAAAATAAAATATGAAAATCACGTTTTATTTTTTTTCTCAGCTCTAAGTCAAGATAGAGAAATGATTCTTTCACGTTTAATTGTAGTTATGTATGGTATTTTAAATAAAAATACTTTCGTTATGCTCGAAACACTACCCGGCTTTTTTTTTTTTTTTAAATGGTCCTATTTGAAATTGTGTAAAAACTAAAATAATAATAGAAATAGATCATTTTAAAACGTCTTATTTATATAATATAGGTGAGGAAAATTTAAATAAAAACTGATATTATTTCCAGATTCCTCATCACAAAAAACATGTAGAAACTTAATTTTCTCGAAATCAAAAATATTTTTTTTTTACCTTTAAAATTTTGTAGGATTTTAGAAGGCAAGGAAGGGGCTGTCAATTTCTGAAACAACGTAAATCATTTGCGCTATCTCACATTTTTCGCAACAAAATTTTAAGGTCATCTAGAAGCCTTAAAACTGCATAGTTTAGCCCAAGTCCGGAGGTCGCAGGATTTCCCCTTATTGAAATATCTCAAGTTATAGCTGACCTTGGATTTTTTCATTCACATCAGTTTTTGTCAACTAAATTCGGGAGTAAATCCAATGTTATACGCATGGATAAAAAGCAGAATGTATGCTGATTCTAGTGATGCTATTATTGTTGTAATCGGTTGATTACAGTAGTTGTTATGACCAGTAGAAAATGTTGATGAAATCTCAACTTCAAAATTCTAACCTCCTCGAAAGGGGTAAAAAATCAATATTTTTTGATTTTGATAAAATTTCACATATAAGGGTTTTATGGTGCGCTAAATCAAGATTTGAGGTCAGTTGTTCAAGAAAAAAAGTTTCCACTGATTTATAGCGGATTTCCTTGGAATTTTATCATTTTTTTGGAGGTTTTGAGCACTCTAAAGCCGGGTAGTGTTTCGAGCATAACGAAAGTATTTTTATTTAAAATACCATACAAAACTACAATTAAACGTGAAAGAATCATTTCTCTATCTTGACTTAGAGCTGAGAAAAAAAATAAAACGTGATTTTCATATTTTATTTTTTTATTTGGCTCCTAATGCCCATTGGCGGCTATAACTCTAGTTTTGCACTATTATAGGTCCCTACTACCCACACAAAAATCGGCATTCAAATCTGTGAGTTACAACTGCAAACGTCCCCTTGTAAGTATTTTTTTATGGAACAGAATTGGATTTGAAAGACATATATATGTTTAGATATATTTTATAAAAACTATTTATTTAATTAATGTTTAAAAAAAAAAAATTAAAAAATATTTACTTTTGAAATGGAATAAAAATAAAACTTTTTACATCTTTTAAAATATGGACGTATAACACGAAATTATTATTATTAGGACATTAGTAGCTATTCTTAAATTTTTTTTATAATCCTTGTTTTTCTTTTTTTACTCTAAAAACAATATAAACAGAAAGTGAGATTAGTATCTGCATTGTTTCTTTCTGACAAATATAATAAAATTAAAATTTAGAAACTACAATTATTGTTTTTATTAATTATTTTTGTTAGTACGAGCATTCATTAAATGAACAAAAAAATAATAAATAAAAATATTATACATTAGATATGAATATGGCTTTTATATTTTATCATAAATAATTCAGGAGAAACATCATTAAATTAAACACTGATGCAGATAAAAGTAAGGGCACCAGCAAAAGTTAAAACAATAAAATTTAAAAAAAAAAAAAAAAAAAAAAAAAAAAAAAAAAAGAAAGAAAGCAAAGATTGATAGTAAGAACAAATCGATTAAGTGAAATTTATATTTTATACGTCATTTAACAGCTCAACCTACTTCAATTTAATTTTAAATTAGTTTACTTAAATTGTGAATGATTGATATTTGATGAAATGTCAGGACACTGGAAAATTCGCCGATTGAAATATATATTTTTAGGATTTATAGTCCTTTAAGATATGAATTTTATTTAATGTCATTGTTTGGGTTTGATGCCCTTGTAAATTCATTAGCCGCTGTAAATGGGGGCACCAATAGATTATTCTCGTTTTGGCAAGTATTCCTGTGTTTCATTATAAAAAGGAAAATATAGTGTCACATGACTCCTAGATATTAAAAAATTACTTAATTGTAATATTTTACAAATTGCAATATCTGATAACGTTTCACAAAGTTATGAAATTGTTTTTATAAAGTAATGGTTATTTAAAGTTCAGGAAATTGTTGGTTAAGGCTACCGGATGAATAGTTATAAGATTTAATTGTACTTGTAATAAATCCAAAGAACATTTAATAAAATACAAATAATCAATTGATGCTTGGTAGTAACATCCAGATAAAAAAAGGGGAAGGGATAGTATTAATCGTATTAGTGGGTGGAAGGCTAGGTAACAGGTAATCCCCTCCCCTGGTCTTTGTTTCCCCTCCGCCCCCTTCCAATCCTTGTTCAGTTCAGGGATAGAAGTCGCTTGTAGTGGAGGTTCGATGTGTCTCTAGTCTGCAAAATGGCAAAGGGTCAAATATCAGTTAACGTTTTGAAAATAACCTTTTTTAAACAGCATGTTGTTTTTTAGCCACTGGCATATCATTTGTTTTTGACAGTTCGAAGTAACTTAATTGTCATGGATTCTAAAGAAAAAAGAGTTTACAAGATCGTACTCACTGGAGGTGAGTTTTGACCTACACGTGACTATTGTTTTATTTTTAATAAGCCCCTTTTGACATATAATACAGTAGTTCTACAATAATCATTCACCTCTTTCATTCTGACTACATCAATTTTTGCTGTTTATGTATATTTTTACGTTCGTTTTACAGGCCCATGCGGCGGAAAAACAACAGGTCAAGCACGTCTAAGTACATTTTTTGAAAATTTAGGATGGAAGGTAAATAAATCCATATTGCTATTCTCTGATATTTATGTAGTGAGTACCTGAAAGGTGAATTTATCAATAATATACAATTCATTCATATTTATTTATGACTTACCCATTGTGTGTATTACTTTATTTGTTTTGATTAGAATAAGCCACTATGTGGCTTTGAATACGTTATGGTATGCTCCCTGTCTTTTACAGGTTTTCCGAGTTCCGGAAACAGCAACTGTTTTACTCAGGTATAGAAATTATACCAATACTTTCAGAAATACAGTTTAGTTTGTAATAAGATTTTACTTATCTTTCATTGTTAATTTATACTTTCCGATTTCTAATATGTGGATTTCTAAAATAAATGTATATTTTCAGTGGAGGCATAAAGTTTTCAGACCTCAATGCGGATCAAGGTGAGTTATGTAATATTTCGTACTTATTCTATACTTCTAAGTAGTAGTATTTGATGGTTTTTTCTCCCTTAAGTGTGTTAGATATTTTTTCAAATGAACAGAAACCTGTATGATACTCCGTGTATTGGAGGATATTTTTATCCTATATGCCTCATGGTTCCCTCTTAGTTACAAATATCCTAAATGCCCTAGATTAAATTAATTTCAATCAATTTGGGGTTAATGCATGCTATTTTTTATTTCTCTATATTTATTAGCGACAGCTATTAGTAGAAGTAGTTTATTTTTATTTATTTTAACCTATGCCCAAGGCACTTTGCCAGTTCCTAAGCAATTTGAGAATGAGGACCAACAGAAGTTAATAAAGCAATCTCAGAAATAAATATTTCATATATTTTTAATATTGTTTTGTCTTGTCTTAAAATATTTTGTATTTCAATGGTAACAGTGAAACCTTGTAGTAATAATTTTTATCCTTTTAAATGCTTTTATATGGCCTCATGGAATCCATTTAGTTATTTTCTTGATCCTATCATCATCTTCAAAACTAAAATAAATAGTTGAATTAGAGTTGTAATTTTATTTATTATTGTTAATTCCTCAATTTTTTTCCCTTACCAATTAGGGAGTCCCCTATAAATTCTTTATTTCCAGTATTTTTATCACCTTATTTTGTTCTGTTTTTTGACAAAATAATAGTTTATATAGTGTATCAGAAAAACAAATCTAATTTGTTAGAAAAATTTGTATGATAGTTGTCGGGTAACTATGATGTATTTTTTTTTTTTTTTTTTTTTTTTTTTTTTCAAACTTTAAGCGTATATGATATTAGGAGATGACACGCACACTTGTGCACGATGTGTTGGATTAAGGACAAAGGAACTAACATCAATCTCAGAGGGTGAGTTATTAATCACCCAATAGCTACCTTGTTCATTCTCCCAGGGAAATGCCATCAAGTTTTTTTAAAAAATATTTTTCATCAAATCTTCAACTTTTCCTTCAATATGATTGCTTATGTTTATATAAAGAAGTATATTTTGATATTTCAAGGAATAAGTCCAATTATTTTAGTATTATTTGTTTAGAAAATGTAATGATATTTTATTTTTTATAGTAATAATTTTTTGTTTGTATCAGTTTATAGTAGTTAGTTATTTGATTTCAATAATGCTTTTAATATAATAATGATGAACTCTGTTACGAGAGTTTAAATACTGTTATTTTAATCCTCTCTTTCTTTAAAAACAAATATTTATATATATTTATATTATGAATTTTCTTTCCATTTGTTTATTAAAAAAATGATGTGTTTTCCCTGGGTGTAGTGTCAGCTTGGTTGTTGAATACTTATTCCCTTCAAATGGGATTAGATATCTCCTTTGTATTGGAGTATTTTAAGAAGAAAAACCCTTGACTTCTGATTAGGCCCTCATTTAATAGCATTTTCTTACTAACTGGTCATAAATAGTTTGCACTTTCAAATTTTGCTTGACATAAAAACAGTTTTTGATGCTTGCTGCTTGGTTTAACTACTTTTATAGTTGTTTTGTTTTACTTTTTCTTTTTTTTTAAATCGGTTTTGTAATGGATTTATGCGACTTGTGCTTGAACATAACTAGCAGTAATTAAAGAGGTACCTTATTATCTATTTCAAGTTTGTAATCCTGTAAATTATAACAGAGGTAAGAAGATATATAAAGTTTAATTATTAAAAATAAAATCTTTCGAACTAAAATTTAAAAAAAAATTAATAGATAATTTGAAAATTTTCTATTTATTAATTATAATTTAGTTTAAAATCAATAAATTAACTTCAATTTGAGCTATATAACTTTTAAACCTTTCTCTTTATTATAAATATGTCATATTTTACTATTATTTATGTTTCATAAATTAATGCATTTTTATAGTAGTAAAATTTATTTTAAATTGCCCAATATTTTGAAAGTTCTTTATAAATGGATTGTGAGTTGATTAAATATGATTTACTTAAAAATTTAATTTTTTTTTTTTTTTTGTTAATGTTTAAGTAGCATCAAAATAGCTCTGTGGTTCCTTTCATTTAATTCTATATAAGTTTATTTTCCAAAACAAATTAATTAAATTTTTATTTATTTTTTAAATTTACTAAAACACTGACATTACAGTCTGTAGAAATAAATTATACTTTCCAAACTCAGTTTGTCGGTTTATCATCACCTTCGGTTAAGAAACCATGTGGTCTACATAAAATCTGTTAATACTGTTTGTAGTTTGTTTTGTAAACTTGGCGTGTACTAGATAGCAGTAGACCTCATAGTTTATGTTTGCAATATTTTAATAAATTTTAGTTTTGTTGAGTATTATATTATATTTTTATTTTTAATAATAAAGAATTATTGTGTATATTTTTCTTCTGAATAAACTTAATAATTTTAGGGACAATCTTTCCCTGGAATGAAAATTGGCAATAATCTGATATGTAGGTAGCTCAGCAATCCTTAATAATATTATAAACTTTAAACTATCAGAATTTTCTAAAATACTTTTATTTTGTAATCTCTTAAACTGTGTGAAACTTATTTTACTTGTTTGTTAATAAAAATGACTAATTTATCAAAATTTCGTGTTTTGAAAGAAAAAAAATTTGTCAACAAATAATAAACATATAATGATTAGATGAAAATAAAATAAAATATATTTCTATATTTTTTAGTTGAATAAAATTTAATAGAAGAGTACTTCTTACCTAAATAACTTTTATTTGCTTATCCATTATCAGTACCTGGTTCCAGCAGCGCAAGATAAGGGAGTATAAAATATATGTTCCTATCGGCATAAATATTTTTGTTTTTTTTATCAGATATTTATTTTCAAATTCTGATTAACTTTATAATAGTAATTAAAAGTTTACTGAACTTATTATTGTTCTTGTCGAAAGAATGCTGATATCGTGCTGTTCTTAAGTTATTTTTAGTCGATGGCTGTGCTGATAAGTTTCCTTTAATTTATTCCGCCCAATATTATAAATTTAACTGGAATTATTTAAACTCAGAAATTAATGTTCTGATAGACTATTTTTGCTGTTTATGTATATATTTTTTCGTTCGTTTTACTAGCCCATGCTGTGGAAAAACAACAGATTGAGCACATTGTTTATACCAAACAACTTTATTTCCTCAAATTAGCCAAAAGTTTCAGAGAGCCAACTAATTTGTCTTGATTTAGTCAAAATTGTTTTCAAGCATCTTTTACTGTATTTTGTGCATTTAATTGAAGTTTAATTTCCTTCCTAGGAAAGATTTACATGAGTTTTGTTGTAATTTCTTTTCATAATCTTTCTGAACAAATTATTTGATTAGGATTAAATTCAACAAAAGAAAAAAAAATCTTAAAATCTATATGAACCACTTTGCCATTAATGCTATTGGTAATGTTTCTTTATAATTACTGTAAGTATATTTCTGTACCATTTGGGAAAAATAGGATAAATACTTTGGGCAACCCACATTGGTGTCCTACACATCTTGTAAAAGTAGTCAAGTTGTAATATCAATTGTATAAAAGGATACCATTGCCATTACGACTTGCCTACTTAAACATGATGAGTAGGGCTCTAATATGGGTTGCCCAAAATATTTATCTTGTGGACAAAAATGAACTTATCTAGTTTTTCCCAAATGGTACAGATTTTATCTTTAAAAAAAACTATTTATAATTTTTTTTTTTTTTTTCACTTCTGGACTGAAAATTAATATTTATTTTTAGAAAAAGAGCATCAAAGTTTTATGAAATTCGTAGAAAAACTAATTTGTATGAGGTTTGATTTTAACATTTAATCTGATAATTTCTCTCATTTGGATTTTTTGACCTTTTTATTGAAATGTATCTCAATTTGCCAGTTTTTTGGAGTTTTATTTCAACCATTTATAGAAGATGAAGATAACAATACAAATTAATTAGAAAAGTCGAGATAGAATAAAAAAAAAAAAGAAAAAAAAAAGTCATGTAAAGGTTCAGGGTTTTAAAATGTTAAGTAATTGACTTTGGAGCTTACAAACAGATCCAGATTTTAGTTTTAAATAAAATCATTAGGTCATCAGTTTATGTGAAACTATCTTTTGATGTCTGCCAACATTTTTAGTGTATCTATTTCTCCCTCTCCCCCCCCCCCCCCCCCCCCCACCCTTCATCAAGATATAATTGTTTTCAATTAATTCTGAAATTAGATCTGCTTTTGTGAATTACTTCCTTTATTCATGTACATCAATGTCTGAGCTTTATTGTTTCATTTTTAATGCTCTCTATTGTGTAATTAAAAACTGCTATTATTACGACGACATGATACCAATTTCTAGATGAATGCCCATTTCATTCTGAATAATGTTTTTAACAGTTGGGATTTCGAACCTTGCCAATACTATTTGAAATAGATAGGTATAGTAATATATAAAATTTTCAGTTTATTATTGTTTCTACTTTTAAAGGGAAAACAATATGATTAATACTAATTAATTTTAAAATATTACTTTGAGAATATCAAGTCGCATAAAATTTTATGGGAATAATTTTATATTAGGCATTGAAGATGTGTGAAATGTATCTTTTCAATTATTCCTGAATTTACTTGCTACCATTTTAAATATGAATGTGTTTTGAAATACACAGGACATGCATGTATAATGTGTGTTATTATTAAAAATATTTTAATTATGAACTATATAAATAAAATCATATGTGTTGTGATTGATCATTAATTTATTTATTACTCATGATAATTTATGTAAGAAGTACAGAATTTTTTTCAGTGATGTTATATATAAGCACATTGTTTTATTTTATCTTCATAGTTAAAATATATAATCTTTTGTTAATAATGTTTTATTATAAACAATATATTTTTCTTTTCTTTTTTAGCCTACAGATTTCAAGAAAATCTTTTGAAAACTATGCTCCAGATTGAAAATACATTCTTTGAACTTGCTGATTCTAGCAATCGGGATTGTCTCATCATCTGTGATCGTGGAGCTATGGATGCTTCTGCTTGTAAGAATTTTACAAATTTCATATGCCATTAATTAATTATTAGTTAATTAGTTAAAGTAAGTTGTTAAATATTGTAAACTTATAATGTATTTTTATCAATTATAAATAGAGTTCTATACATATTGGATTTTATTATTTAAAGTTTTCTCTCATTCTGTAATTAGTCAAAAAAATATTTATTTATATAAGTATACCAATGTTGATGGCCATTATCAAAAATTCATTGTAGATATGTATGATGAAAATGGATTTTAAAAATAAATAACAAATTCTTATAATGAAGAAAAATAAAAAAATAATACCTAAAAAAATAATTTAGGGAAGTTTTATAAATATAATGCATATAACTAGGTTTTATCTGTGGTATTTTTGAATAAACGTTAAAGTGCCTTTTGTGTATTGGTGAATTTTGGGTCATGGGTATCAACAGAAAGCAATTTTTTTCCTCTTTATATGTGTTTAATGGACATTTTCGTGAGGCTATTACAGAGGTAAATACTAATTTGTGAATCATTGTGGAAAATATTGCATTTTTCTTAAAATACGATTTTTGCACTTTACTGATTATTACAAGTGCCACAGATATTATGAAAAGAGAATGGCAATAATAGGTTACATAGCATAAAAATTAAACTAACGTATCTTTTTATATTTCATATAAACTGAATAGAAAAAGTGAACATTAATATTTAAACAAAGATTAAAAAATATAACCAAACAAATATTACTTTATAGATACTTATATTTTTTTTAAATTATTTAATATTTATTTAATTATTTTTTATTGGTTAAATTTGTATTATAACTTTGTTTTCATTTTGCCGTTCCATTTTATATTTAATTATAAAACCAATTATTAGTTGAATTTTTATGTGGACCCATCATCATTCTCTGAATTTCTTAATTTAACTTAAGCATATAGCTTATTTTTGTGAAGCTTATTCATTTTTTAAAATTTTATTTCATCTTTCAATTTTTTTTTTTTACATACCTGTTTTGTTGAACTGATGATGGCCATCATTGTTTTGGCCGAAACCTTTAGTTATAGCCTAATACATAAATTTGTAAAGCTCCAGACATAAGCAAAGTTGCCTTGATGATATAAATATTAGAATAAGTGGCCCAGAATAATAGTTTTAGTGTACCTTTTTGTTAAAATATAGCTTGGTATTTTTGTTGGCCCTAGATATATTATTTTTTTTGCAACTCTTTAGAAAACGGATGCCATACTTCAGAAAGGCTTAATAAAAAGTTTAGTTATGCATGCTTACTTCCGATGAATCATTTATATAGAGGCAGACAATTTATAAAGTGAACATATTTAAACATTATTTATAACAACTGCTAGATCCTGCAGTATTAACTTCTATAACGGTACAGTGTTGTAGAATGATGCATGGTGGCTCTCTCTTCTAGGATTTTTTTTTTTTTTTTTTTTTTTTTTTTTTTACATATACCACTAAACACTCATATTTAATTTAGTGTCATGTAATATAACCCATGAATTCAATATACATTTGGCTCGAGATGATTTAAAGTTATTTTTCCAGTCCCTTTAAAAACACTTAGAAATAAAAAAATTAAATAATGTCTTTTGATCTTCTCAATAATTTGAATTTGTTGCTATGGTATCTTCCATTCCAACACTTATAAATTTGAAAATTTCCCGATTATGTGATCGGCTTGGTAATGCACTTTTCATCTATGGTCATTTTAAGTGAAGTGGAGTCTCTTTGAGTATCTTAAATTCCTACATCCTTATAATTAAAACAAATGATTTATTCTCAGCTCTCACCACTGTAGAAAATTCCCTGGATTGTGCACGGTTGAAGTTGCTAATTCACAAGATTTTTTTTTTTTTTTTTTTTTTTTTTTTTCAAAATATACATTTAACTGTAATAATTTAGTTTTTGTGGTTTTATTAAATACCTGAGAATTATTTTGTCATTTAAAATTAAAGATCACATTGTTATTACAAGATAGTAATTCGAACCTTTGTAATTTGAACTTTTTCTCTAGTCCTTTGTTATTAGAGCTTTTTCTTTGAGTTTCAAATTATTGATAGCTCTATTTTTATTTAAAATTGATTTAGTCACCTACTTACTAACTCTAGTTTTGTTTGTCTGATCATTTATGCTGATAACTAAAAGATTAATTACTAAAGATTTTATTTTTATTTTTTTGTTTACGATTATTTTATCAATATCTTCCATCATTATTAAATTTGATTATGATGAAACTAATTGGTCATCAATGCCAATTGCCAATTTTTTATTTTTGTTAACAAATAATTATAACATTGTTAAAAGTGTTCTGTTTTTTCTGAAAGTTATTTAAATTTTATTTTTACTCTTGCCTCTTAATGCCAAAATACATCAAGGTAAGGTCAGTAGTCCATAATTAATTGTATATAAGTAGTATTTAACTTATAGAATATGATTCACTGCTTTGTCACTTTTGGCAATGATGATTGATTTTTATTTATTCTAGTAATAATTGATTTACTGTGTTTGAAAGTAGTTAAATTTCTAAATGTTTGTGCACAAAAATTCAGTTTCTTTTATTATTAGTTATTGTTTTTATTATAGGAGTTAATAATTTTAGAAAAAAAAAGATTTTTAATGTATTTTATATTTTTCAGTCATATCTAAGGAACAATGGGAAAAAATGATGGCTAGCAATGGGTGGAACAATGTTGAACTCAGAGATAACCGCTATAACCAGATTGTGCATATGGTTACCGCCGCTAATGGGGCTGAAGATTTTTACACGACAGAGGTAATTTTGAATATATTTAAATTGAGAACTTGGTAATAAAATATGTTTGGTAAGATTAATAAATTTCAGTTTCATTTCTACAAGTTAGTTGAGAGATAATCTGGATTTTTATATTTGTAATTAACGGGTGATAACTGATGGTAATTAAACTATAAACAGATAAATATGTGAAAAAGCTCATAAAAATCCATGTTTCCCTCTCCAAAACAGTTATTTATGGTATCTATGTAAATACTAAACATGTATTGTATTAGATAATGCCAACTTTCATACCAAAATATTTAGATCTCTTCTGTAATTATCATAAATCTGTTTAGACTTATAGAATCCCTTGGCATACATGAAATTAAAGCATCATTTAGTCTAAAATTCTTAAAAAAATACTCTTTAGGTTATTTAGAAATCCTTAATGGAATATTAAAACACTATCATCAAACAAAACATGTAATACTTTAACCTATGTCTTTGCTAGAATACTTGATAAATATGTACTGTTTCTGGGCTGATTGTGCAACAAGTTGATTTGCCCTGGATCTCCCTCCACTCCACGGTTTTCTTCCAACTAATAGTAACCACTTTATAGAGGTGGATATGGTCTAGGACGAACTCTCAACTCGTAAGTTCGATCCTCAGTTATGACTGCCTCTCAGGCCTTTCAAGTTACTATCTTAGTCAATAATGAAGATAATATGGTTGACTGTAGAATATCTTATAAAGAAAATTGTTTTGTATGCAATCAGGTTCTAAAAAGAAACATGTCCAAGTTAAAAAAGCTTTTAATGGTGTGTCGACGTTTTGTCCTGCATTGCAATCCTTGAGGGAGATTGTTGCAAGTCAGAAGACGAGGCAACAAATGTCGAAAGATTATTATCATAGTCCCTTTTAAATCTTAAAAACTTTAAAAATATAAAATTTTATTTAATTTCCATTAAAACTCAGATACATCAATCCAGACATTTTTTAAATGCTCCACTTATCTGTAAGCAATGTTATTAACCCTTGCCGTCTATAATGAAAAATTTACTCCAATAATAATCAGTAAAATAAAAATGACACGGTGTATTCTCTAGAAGCATATGTTTTAGAAATTAATACTATACATTAATTAAGTGCTTTTCATGTTGGCAAATATTTATTTAAAACTTTCTATGGGTAGGGCTAGATAGGGTTGAGAGACTATTAACAACCAAAATAGCCAAAATACAAATGATTAAATGGGAAGAGAGATTGTCCTTTTAAAAAAAACGAAAAGATTTAATCAATTTTTAAAAGGATCACTATGGCCAAATACCCTTCGATCTTTAAAAATAGTTAGATCCTGGCAGATTTGAAACTAGTATCCTTCTGTGTCCTGTGATAAGGTTTAAACGGGATGAGAGTGTCTTTTTAAAAAACAAAAATATTCAATCTATTTTAAAAAAGATAAAAAATAATTTGTCAGGAAGCAGTGGCCAAGGTTATCTTTCAGTGTCTTTGGAATGTGAAAAATAAGCTATCCATACATATGATTAGACAACTAACTACTCAAACCTTGAAACACCACACTTTCATTTAATATTACTTCTTTGAAGAATTATATAATTAAAAAATATTGCAGTAAAAATTTTTTAATATATTAAAACTAATTTAAATTTAAAAATACTTTGTTTTGTTATTTTAATAGTGTTGTATAATTTGCAGGACCATGCCTGTCGCAGTGAGGGTATGGAACTTGCTCGAGAATTAGATTATAATGCTGCCTCAGCATGGGTTGGACATCCCTATTTCGATGTCATTGACAATTCAACCGAGTTTGAAAAGAAAATTCGTCGCATGATAGCTGTAATCATTTTTATCCATTATTTTTCAAGTTTTATATTTATACTTGTTTAACTGAGTTAGCTTTTGTTTCTTAAGAGTATTTGCCAGAAGATGGGTATTGATACGGGTGACAGGCTGCTCACCAACGCTAGGAAGAGGAAGTTTTTAGTGGAAGGTCCTCTCCCTTCAGATGGAATTTTTCCTCCATTCCAAGACTTCGAAGTGGTGCATAACTACCTCACAAGTAACCATCCCTATATGCAGGCTAGGCTAAGGAAGCGTGGCCAGAAAGGTGAGCATTTTTTTTTTTTTTTCTTTCTTCATCTTATTTAGAGTTTATCTTAAAAAATTAGTTACTTTTCTCTTTCTCCTTGTGGATATTCATTAATACTGCATTATAAAACCTAGGATGCATGATTAATTAACAGCTCATTGAAATTCCTCTTGTAGGATCTTAAGAAAAAAAAGATTTTACAAAAATCATGTCGAATGAGTTCTTGTTAACTAAACACCTTTTAATTGAAATTTAGTGAAAATAATTTCAAATTTTTTTTTTTCACAATTAATGCTTGTTTAATATCATAAAATTTCTAGCCATAACAGAAAATAAATTTCTTTTTCCTGCATTATTTTACTGGTTTATGGAGAGGGAATTAGTAGAAGATTCACTTAACAATTATAATATTATAATAATTATAATAAAATGATAACAAAATTTTTAAAATTGTAAAGTAAAATTTTTAACACTAACTGTTGCTGTAGAATAAAAATTAAAGTGAAGTATGCCGACTAGTCAGGCAAGTTCATCAGTAGAATAATGATTTAGTGAGGGCACACGTTTCTTTTTGGCTGATTCATTATACGTAAATCAGCACTAATTCATCGGAAAGGGCAGGGGGTTTATTAGCTCTTGAGAACATTCCTATATCGCTAAAGATGAGTTTTATGTGATAAATTACCTCTTTATAGAAGAAATGGATGATTTTCATAGCAATAATAGACTCGGCTGATTTCATAAAACGTGGCACAAAGCATATATCATATTATAACAAACCATTAATCATACATTTTAAGCAGAGCAAGATTTTTTTAAATTTTCATTTCCATTCTTAACACAACTGGTGTTAGATATGTATAAGAAACTTTAACTTAAGATAGTTCTCTGACCAAAGAAACATTTTTTGAATTTGAGAATTTATGAAATCGCAAGGTTACTTTTCTTTAAATATTTTGTTTGGAATGATAAATTAGCCAAAGGTAATTTTTCATTTGTAAAAAAAAGTACTTAAACAAATCTGTCAATTAGTAGTCTATTAATAATTTTATAATTTTTTAATAAAGTTGAATATTTTTACCATTATCAAATTTGTATGTATTAAAATACTATGTTTTTCTGAAAAATTTTCTTGTTTTGGTCACCAAGTAGGCTATATGTTAGTAAGCTCTTAATTTCATTCTGAACCAATAGAAAAGTTAGTAACTCATATTCTACGTTGAATAGTTACTACCGTACTAGATCTAAGTTTCATCTTATCAATATCATAAATATAAAACAAATGTATGTATATATATATGTAAATAATATTAAATGATTTGTTTCTCTTTTATATATGTTAGGTCATTGGAGTTACACACATACAATACGTAAGCCGAGAATTCATGGCCAGATCGTCGAAGTTAAGACTCAACTTACTCACAGGGATTATGTGAATCTTCTTAACCAAAAAGACAATTCTCATTTTACAATATATAAAAAAAGACGTTGTTTTTTGGACAATAATCAGTACTTCCAATTGGATATTTATAAAACACCATGTCATCCCAGGTACGGCTGTTATTTGTAGTAAAAATACGCCTAATTTACCTAAGGTAATTGCTTAGAGATGTTATCTAATTTCATTATATGATTCTTGATATAAAATGCTCCGGTACATTGTTGAGATGTTGAACTTAAAAAATCGTGTAAATATATTTGTAATTTATAATATACAATATATAATAATGATATTTTAAGTCTATTTAGCCCTTCAGAATATAATTAGATTTGAAAATCAAAATTCTATTTTGATTAATTATCAGCACGACATTATAGATTTTTTCTTTTCTAAAAACTGATCTTTTGGTGGACTTTATGTATTCAAGCCTGTGTATTAGTTTGTTTTTTCCATAAATATTGTTAGATTGATTAGCTCCAATTGTTAGTTATAATGTGGCTCAAAAGATGGGATTGCCTCTGTTGTTTGTTTGTCGCAAGTTTGTTCAATTTTCAAACTAGTTTCATATTTTTTCCCAAAACATTGATAATTGGAGCTACCTCTTTTTTGCAGTAAGCTCTTCTATTCTATCTCTTCATGTGTACATTTAAGGTTTTTTATGTAAATTATTCAATCGCATCAATCAAGATTAGGATTCAATTGCAGATCTTTCAACTTCAAATTTTCATTAAAGTTTTAAAATACCAATTGTTGATCATAGAGTAAAAACACTTTGTTACTGTATAGCTTTAGTTAACATTTCTCAATAGTTAGTTGCCTTTTTTTTCTGAATACTTCTCACCTCTTCTAAATCCCACATTAATTTTTAAAAAATCATTAAAACTTATGTTTCCACCATCTCCTCTTCTTTGGCATAAATTACTGGCGCCCAAACTTATTGTTCATTATTCCAGTCTCTTTGTTTAGCTTTCCAGCGTCCTTTACTTATCCTGACTTCTTGTGTTTCTTGTTTTGCCAAGAGTAGTCAGCTAAAGGCATCTTCAGGAATCCATTCATGTTATACATAATATGCACTAGGAAAACATATAGGGTCATATGAACATTCATTAGTTATGTCTACAATGCCTCTTAGAAATATGTATTTATTGAATTAAATACCTCATCTTGATAAATATTTTAATTTGGAATTCATCCTATATCTAAATTATTACTTCTTCATTATGCTGACTGATTATGGATCCTATATTATCCTTCTCTATATTTTCTTGTTTTCAGTTGGAATTATTTTCAAGTATAGATTGCTGCTATTTAAAAACTGCTTGTTACTTGATGTTTTATATTGCATTGTGATATTGGTCTCTCAGTTTTCTCTGTTTGATTGCTACTAAATAGATTAGATACCGGATGTTGAACTCATCATTTAGCTCATTTACAGGATATATCTTGTTTATTATTGTAAATTACAATAAATATAAATGTAAATTTACTTATTGTAAATACAATAAATGTAAAGCAAATTTGCGGATCGTAGATTTTAAACTTTGTATGCTCCAAGAATTAATCATTAGGTTTTCAGTAAAGAAATTACAAATTTTTCCTTTTGCGAAAATTTACTTATCTTGTTCGAAAAAGGTAACTTAATAATTTGACTGTTGATAATTCCTTACAAACTTTATTTAGTTTTTAATAAGAAAAAACTTATTTTTTAGTTATTTTAACAAGGCTGAGTAGGTAGACTTTTTGATTGATTTCTTGACAATTATCTCATCTATTTAGTATTAAATCAATGTTTTTTCTCAATACAGATGTAATGGACTAGTTCTTTTGGAAACATATTCAGCTTTGGAAGATGGGCATTTGGAAGAAGCATTGCCTAAGTTTTTAAAAATCAGCTGTGAAGTTACCGGGGACCCACAATACTCCATGTATAACTTATCCCTTCGGGCAGAGTGGAATTCTGCCGAAAGTAAATTCTGTCATTCACTAAAAGGTAGCATTCCTAAACTTTTTGGTAGTAAATTTATCATTAGTTTACATCCTAGAATTTAAAAGTGTTTCACATAAGGTTTATCATCATTACCAAAATTAGATAACATTACTGCAAAATTAATTATTTATGTTAGGTATCCTTACTGAGACTTAGAGCTGGTATCAGGAGGCATTTTTTTTTTTTTTTTTTTTTTTTTTTTTTTTTTTTTAATTTTATTCTTTACATTACATCATTCCATAACACCAAAATTGTTACATTTGTATGCTAAACAAGCTTGAAATCATTAGAAAAGTTATGCAAAATAAGTTGAAAGCTTTGTCTTTTTAGAAATAAAAAATGGCATAACACCTTATATATTATATTTATATTTATATATATATACACCTTATATTTCCTTTATCTTTGGCATGACATTTTCCTTGATGACCTCTAAGGACTAGTAGTTCCAATTTTGAACTGATAAATTAGAATCCCTCTTCACCAGCCTATCCTGGTTCGGACAAAATTAAATTTACCTGTGAAATTTTTATAAATTAAGAAAGGTTGAGGTGGCATTGGGTTAAGCAATATGTTTGTGCTTTGGTCAGAATGGGGTAAGGTGGGGAAAGATCCCCCTCTTACTTCCAAGTTAACACTTTTATGAATCAGTTTTGAAATTCTCTCTTCAAATTTACTTTTGATGGAAAAAATTAGGAAACTAATGAAGAAAGTTACTTTTTTCTTTCAGTTTTATTTCTTTTGAATTTATTTGACTTTGGCTATGGTTATATTGGGTAGGTAGTCCATAAATTGATGCATGATTTCAGGTTTCCATTAAATCACCTTTCCAAATAATAAATTTTTAACATTTGATGGATGTCTTCAATTATTAATCCTCTTCAAAACAAATAATTTGTTTACATCAGTTGCATGTCATTGCTTGTTAATAATCCATTTTGCATTAAGATGTTGCATCTAATTTCATTTTATGAGTTTCAACTCAGTCAAAACTGGGCCCAAACAGCCAAAACATTTACATATTCTGAGCTCTTGACAATGTCAGTGAGTGCACCGCTCAGATGTTGTTTTATAAAATTTCAGCCTAAAGTTTCAAGGTTGATTATGATTATCTTATTTCACCTATCAAATTATATGCTTCATCATGTGTTGAAAATACAGGGCGGACCAAAAAGAATATACGTATTTCAAACTGATATGTTTAGTAAACTATCGATAGTAACGGTGTGCTGCGGCTATCGTAGGAACGAGTGCATTGTCTAGTTTGTGTCCATGTCCACCAGATGTCAGTTGTGCTTAGTGACAATGAAGTATTTACAGTTGTTTTAAAATGGCTACACCACAGCACAAAAGCTTTTGTATTCTTGAGCTTGCGAAGTGTAATGCCGTGATTACAGTGCAAAGACGTTTCCATTTAAGGTACCAAATTGATCCTCCGAATGGATGGAACATTCGCAGATAGTACTATCAGTTTGTTGACACAGGTTGTGTATGTAAAGGAAAGAGTCCTGGCCGCCCTTGTGTATCTGAAGAAAATGTCGCACGGATTCAAGCTGCTTACCAACGTAGCCCTTCAAAATCAACACGTCCTGCCAGTCGGGAATTGCAGCTGCCTAAAACAACAGTTTGGCATGATTTGAGACGCAGGGTTAATTATGAAGCCATACAAGTTACAGCTGTTACAGGCTCTGAATAATGATGACAAACATAAACATGTGGAATTTAATGGCCAGATTCAGGATGTTATTAACAACGATAACTATTTCTCAGAACGGATCGTGTTCGGTGATGAAGCATGTTTTCACCTTAGTGGGAAGGTTCTAACAGAATGTTAGAATTTGGGGCCTACAGAACCCACATGTGCACATCGAACATTTTCGAGATTCACCTAAAGTGAATGTGTTTTGTGCTATATCCTGCTCATCTGTTTATGGCCCTTTTTTCTTTGATGGAAACACGGTTAACGGTCCACAGTATCTTCATATGTTGCAAAACTGGTTGTTTCTGAGGCTGCACAAAGACAACCTCATTTTTCAACAAGACAGGGCACCCCCTCACTGGAGTCGTCAAGTTCATCAGTTTCTGAATCAAACTCTTTGGAACTGTTGGATTGGACGTTAAGGAAGGGAAGATTTAGCACTTTTCAGCTGGCCTCCACGGTCACCGGATTTGACGCCCCATGATTTCTTACTGTGGGGTTTCATCAAGGACCCCATCTATGTTCCTCGACTACCACAGAACCTCGATGAGTTAAAGAACCGAACCCGTACTGCCATTACATCAGTGACACCGGACATGCTTAGTCGAGTATGGCAGGAATTTGAGTATTGGTGTGATATTGTTCATGTCGCTGGTGTAGGACATATTGAACACCTGTAATCTAAACTACAGAGTTTCATAAATATGTGTCCCAAGTTCCATAGTTGTATGTCTTACAGTTTAATAAATATATCAGTTTGAAATACGTATATTCTTTTTGGTCCACCCTGTACTATGGTTCAAAAAACCTTAGAAAAAAGTTTCAATAACTTTCACATCAGACTTGACCTTATGAAACTTTCCTACAGACAATCCATCATTGCAAACACAGTTATTAGACAAGTTGAGCAATCAAAGGATTTGCTGCAAAAATGAGATAGCTCCAGTTTACTTGAGATTAGACTCTATTTAAAATCTTGTGATATCAAAAAAGAGAGAGAGAGAGAGAGAGAGAGAGAGAGAGAGAGAGAGAGAGAGAGAGAGAGAGAGAGAGAGAGAGAGAGAGAGAGAGAGAGAGAGAGAGAGAGAGAGAGAGAGAGAGAGAGAGAGAGAGAGAGAGAGAGAGAGAGATGTTCGTATTGTTAGATGGCTCAGCAGTTAAAATGTGACTCCCTCTGTTGTTTGTCTGTTCAATTTTCAAACTAGTTTTATATTTTTTTTCGCAAAAAACATAAAATCCTTTTTGTGGCAAACTCTTCAATTTAAGAGATATTGGTCAATTAGTCACTTTGACTATGATATCGCACATGTATTTCTAAAATGACACAACTCAAAAACCAAAATTTAAAATTCTTACAGTCTCTTCTACGAAATATTGAAAGTGTACCTGAATTATTTGTTAGTCCCAACCGCAAGTGAGATATATCAGGTGGGCTTTGAAGTTAATTCGATACATTTTTGGCATTTCATAGAAGAGTATTGAACATAAACATGATGACAAATCAACAATACAGATTTATTAGTTTTGTCACTTTAGAAATACATGTGTGATATGTATTTAATATAGTCAATATATAAGTTAATTATGCAATTAAATGTGTATTGAAATAATAATAAAATTGATCTTATGTATGTAACCATTTATTAAATAAATATATCTTCTTTTTTCTGTATGGAAAAAAATACTAAAAATTAAAAAAAAAAAAAATAACTGTTAAATCTGAATTAAGTATTTAAATACTTCATTATTTATTTTTAACATTATAAAACTTTTTTTTTATCTTTATGTCTTAATTATCAGTTCCAGATTCTGAAAATATCAATGGAGGAATCCCCAATATGAATGGCATCAGCTTGTCAACTGAAAATAAAGTGAAATAATTTCTGTTTCTTTTCCATTTTATAGATATTGAAATCTAGACAATTGAAAGCACCAAAATATAGTAATACTGTATCCCAAGTAGTTTTAAATCCTGGAAATATATTGTTCTTGATTCAATAGAACAGAAGATGTTCTATTTTTGTTTTGATTTGAGTATTCATTCTACTTAAAAAATTATTTGATAGGGGGAGACTTTAGTATATAATTACTATAATTTTTTTTTTTTTTTTTTTTTTAATGTCTCGCTGTTTCCATACTTACTAGTCTTATTATGCTGTTTGATCTCCCTTTAAATATTCAGAACTTGTTTTTTTTTTAGTATTACTTAATCAGCTAGATTAGTTTTATAATATTTATTAATAAATTCTAATCTGAATAGAGCATGAATGTTGTTCCTCTGTAACCTAGCAGTGGTGATTATCAATATTTTAAAGTTTATTTGAAAGTTTTCAAATATTACTTCTTCTGTAACATATTTATCAGGGCTAATCTTGCCCTTTCTGTTTTCGAATATAGAATGAAATATAAATTTTCAATTTTATCGTGTCAGCATTGTGTACTTATGAATTTCTTTGTATTAATTTTAGACTGATAATTTTTTTTTATATTCATATAAAAATATATATACTGTTGAACCCCTGTATATTTAGTTTGAAGAAAGGTTCCTTGAAAAATATTTCTTACATAAAAACATTTTAATTGTAGTACTAGTTACAAAATATCATTAACAGTAAAATTTTTTGCTAAAGGAAAAATAAATTATGTAAAATATATATATAAATACAACTTAATTTAAATAATTACAGACATACATCATTTTTACTAAATATTATAAAAAATTAATAAAATAAATATCAATTTAAGATCCTAAAAAAATAAAATAAATATTAATAGATTTATCCAGGGGTTCATCTTTATATTAGTAATTTGTCTCTCATAGTTACCCTGTTTTAGTTAAAAAATTTATGAGCATAGGTACTTATTTACTTAATTACAAATAGGTACTTATTGGCTAAGTACTTTACCTCTTTTGGTGTTGATTGTTTATATATTGTTTATAAGAATTGTGATATTAAAGATAGTGCCGAAAAAAAAAATTGTGATGGGATCGAAGTCTAGTGATTTATGTTTCTACTTAAAGATTAAGTATTAACTGTATTATGAAATCTCCATTAATAAACGTGTGTGGCCCTTTCATCATTTAAAAATGCCACTAGATAGAACAGAATACCTTTCTTGAAGGTGATCCTATTTTATTTTTAAAACCTTTTACTTTTAATCGACTTTATCGAGTATTTTTAAAATTTATTTTATATTTAAATAACATTTTAAGATCTGTTGAAATACCGTTGGAAAGGTAATACAAATTCAGAAATTTCATTGACTATAGTTAAAAATGTAATATTTTTAATGTTTTATGGGTGTTTATAAATAATTTTTACTAAGTCTAATAAACTAAAATTGTGGTGAAGTGCAGTTCTAGTCAATTGGAAATTTTGGTTTTAATATCACGTCTGCATGAAATTATCCTTTTTCAGAATATACACTTAGTAGTTCTTAAATTTTAAACTTCATCATGTAGTTGAATTATAGTACCACTGCTGGGTTGATTAGAGTTAATTATGAATCTAGAATAGAGTGCTTTCTGATAGTTCTAATATACTTCATTTCCAGATTTTAGTTTTATTTAAAAAGACCAAGGAAGTATTTTTTGGGACTTAGTGAAAAAAAGTATGTCAAATGTGTTGTGTGCCTTTTTAATGTTATTAACATATATATTTTTCTGTCAAAGAAATACTCATGAAATCAATTATTTTTTGAAGTTCACAAATGTATTACATTTTAAAAGTGATCTTATAACTGGTTAGTTAAATAAAATGTATTATCTTAAATGAAATTTGATAAATTCATTGCATTTATAAAAAGTAATGTCATTGTACTTAAAATTTTAATATGTATTATTTTTGTACACATAACTGTGAATGAGTGGTTGTCTACTGTCGATGGCATTATGTATAATATGTTATGTTTGATGTATTATAGATTCTTAACTGTATTCTTTTTTTCTTTTTTTTTTTCATATTCAAAATCCTTTAAACGTTCCTTTTAATTATCTCTCCATTCCTATTAATTGCTAATAGCCACATTATCATTAAATAATTAATATATTCACATATTTCCTAGATTATATATATGTATATATATATATATATATATATATATATATATATATATATAAATATATATATATATATATATATATATATATATATATACTCAGGAGTTTAAACCTTATATATAATTTCTTAATGTAAACTTTTATTACTTTTAATTATTTTATTTTATTTAAAAATAAAAATAAATAATTCGTACATTTATTATGTTTATTTTGTAGGTGCTTATTTTGCAGTTCTATCGTTGAGATTTTTGCCCTCAATCTGTCTGTCTATATTTATTTGTTAATTTGTTCCATTTGATTTTGATAAATGATTTCCATTTGATAATTCAGCTGTTAGCTGGATCTACACAAAGAATTAAACTTTTCCAAACCGCTACTACAACAACTATGCATTTATTATGAACACTAGATTTTTCTTCTTTCTTAAAAACTTAACTAAATAGTCCTTAATGATAAACTATTATATGTAATTGTTATATTATATTTATTGTTAAATAATTAAAATTACTTAGTTGGAAAGTATGCTGTTTATTTTGAAAGATGATTAAATAATTATAATTCATTAAAAAGTGGTTGGCTAATTAAAGAATCAACAATAAACAGCAATTGCATTATATTGACAAAACATATTGAATATAATTTCCTTTGGAATGATAAGGCGATGAAATTTATATTCGTAAATTTTATTAAATTTGTCTACCTTTTGGAGGAAATATCCCCATAATCATAGAAGCATCCAATTGCAAAATTTTTGTTTTGATGCTCTCTATAATGGTTTGGTTTAATCAAATTGTTAAATTTTCAAGACCGTCTCTAAAAGGTTCTATCAATATTATAAGAAGTATATTCGAACATATCAAAGCTATTTAATGTCTAACCACTTTTGTTATAGTCTGCTATCAGCCTTTTAGAGATATATTCGAAATAAATATTCTTTTTTTCTAAATAAACATTTTTAGTCAAGAAAAATCATTGTTTTCTATACAACAGGTTTCAGTTTCAAGCTAATTGAAAGTATATGGTGGTAATGTAAATAGCTGCCAAGGAAAGTATATGTGTAGAGAAAGATGGAAACGAGGTAGGCCTAAAACTGAAGAAGGAAAGAGAATACATGATGGAAAGTGACCCAAGAGAGGAATTGAGTTTTAAACAGATGAATATGGAGAGAGGCCCTAAAAAAATTTGGGTTAAGTAAAGCTATCATATCACAAAAAATCATTTAAAAAATGTCATTGAAGAATCTGTGTTGTTAATTAGTGCTACTAGACTATTTATTACATCAATACATGTCTTAAAATCAATCAATAAGCATGCTATATGATTGATTTTAAGTATGTGAAGGGAAATATAGATGACGATTGAACAGATTGGAGAAAAGTATAAACATAAAGAAAGATATATAAAAAGTTTAAATAAATCGAGAATGGATTACAATAAGAGGTAGTGTACAGATCATAAGGTTGGACTTCAATATTCAAAGAGAGAATGGAAGAATAAAGGCTAAGAAGGTCAAGAAAATAAGATGTTTTGTATTTAAGGGTTGGAAGAATAAAATTAAAAAGTCCTTTTATCAGAACTATATAATAAAGCCACTTTTCAAAGAAGAGTGGAAATTGAATTGATAGTTGATAGGGTAAGTGCTAGTAAGGAAGGTAATTAAGATATTAGGAATTGACTAAGATGACCTTGTTTCAAAATCAATTTTTCTCAAACAAAGAAAACTTTTAATTTTACTTTACAATAATAAAATATAAATAAAGATTATGAAAATAAATAACTGTAACTTGCAGTTATATGTTATTTTCAGAAATATTGTTCTCTGTAGACCTTGGAACAAGCCACATACAGCTTAAATGCTGTCTTTGCTAATCCCTTTTCTAAATAGAATGCTTCTCACAAAGCTTTGAAGTATTATTTATTAGCAACAAAACAACTGGAAAGTATTTAATCTAATCATTGGGTTTCCTAGTATGGAGCAAAATTCTCATTTTTTTTTAATTTTATTTTTTATGGTTTGAAGTGGAAATAGGTAAAATTGTGCATTATTGTTAGGAATATGTTCATGCAAATATAATAAGTGGGCATGAGGAATTAATTTATTGTTCAGTTTTTGATTCTAATAAGAAGGTATGAGAGAAACAGACAATATATTCTGAGTCATAAACTACCTATGTATCTGTTTAACATATAAACAGTTATTATTTTGAATAAGTACACTTGATTGATAATAGCCACTCTTATTGTTATTGGAGATGTTAAAAATAGATATCATTATTCATTAGAATTCAATTTAAAGTTTACCCCAATCCAAACTATTAAACTATCTTAAATATATTTTAAGATCTTATCCATTTAAAAAATCACTTTAGCTAAACATTCTGGCCAGAATCAAAAAATAAATCTGGTTCTTACTCTGGTTGGTTGTATTTTCTTTCAGCCCTTACAGTTATATAATTATAGAGTTGAGAAGTATAAAGAGCATGTAAATACATTAAAGAAAACTGTAATCTTTAAAAACTCCAAATAAACAACCAATTTTTCATCAAACCTGTTCCACCTAGCGCTATTGTGAAAAATTGTTTTAGCAATATTTTTAATATTGCAAAAATATGGAAACGTTGAAGGGTCGATAATATTAAGCCAGCTATCTGCTAGGTGGCGAGTTTAAAAGCTGACGTGAGATAGTGCTGATGTCACACAAAACTTCCCACTCCCTCAGTAGCCAACTAGCTAGCGAGTTGGAGTCACGTGTTTTTATTTTTTTAACTAAATTTGT
This sequence comes from Euschistus heros, assembly GCA_003667255.2. NCBI lineage: Eukaryota > Metazoa > Arthropoda > Insecta > Hemiptera > Pentatomidae > Euschistus > Euschistus heros. Next base: position 111,229 of record RCWM02000942.1, on the reverse strand, counting down.
CCGGGTGTTCTAGTGCTAAAAAATGAAGTGGAACTTTCATAATATTGTAGAATTTCTTCAGGTCTATCAGCAGTACCCTATGTTATGGGATATAAAAGACAAAGACTACTGCAATACAAAATTAAAGGATGAAATTTTCCAAAATCTTTTCTGTGAACTCAATGAAAAGCGGTTAGTTGATGGAATGGATGAAAAGCAATTAAAGGCTAGAATAAAATCAATTAAAGATGTCTATAGACAAGAACTAAGCAAAATTAGAAAAAGTAAGAAAAATGGCTATGGCACAGAGGAAGTTTATACGCCAAAGCTAGCATGGTTCAATCAAGCAAATTATTTGGCAAGAAGCACCAAATCATATTTGGTAAGTAAAATATATTCACTTTAATCTCTATGTATTTACATTTATTTATTGAATATCCATTTATTTATAGATAAATAAAATAAAATAATTACAAACGCGTTATTAATCAGACCATTATTCCAACTTTCTCTTATTGTCAAGGCAGAGGATGTTCTTCTGTATTTATCGTCTGACTTCCTCAGTAGAACTTCCGTAATTATTGCTTCTAATATGGAACAGTAAATAGGCTTCAGAATATTGCAATATTCTCTCCATAGACCAGATGTTATTTCTCTTGTTCAAATCCTCTCTCTTTACAGCTTGTTGTGGTAAGTAGTCAATTTTTACGAGCCAATTATGAAGAAAGCAAGTATCCAAAATTATTTTATCGACCGTTTTGGGTTTTAACTCAATTCGTCTTGGAAATATTCCTAAATCTCCATTCAAGTATGCCAAATGCATTTTTTACAACTCGTCTGACACGTGACGATAGTTAAACATTTTTACCATATCACTGGACTAGTTTTAGTGTAAGGTTTAAGGAGATTTGATTTAAAGGGAAAGCATAATCTCCTATAATAACGCCGTTTTCAGTGTTACTTTCCATTGCTATTTTCAGACTAGTATAACTAAATATTGCACTGTCACTTGTTTGGCCATTTCCACATAAGTCCATATTTGTTAAGCAGTAATCACAATCAATCATTGCTAATAATATAATATTATTGTTTTGCTTTTTTGTAATTGAAGTAGGCTGGACCAATTACAAATAGAATAGAAGATTTTTTTATTTTTAACAATAAATGGAATATAATGTCAGGTAACTGTTATGTCAGGAATTTTGTATATAGTAGTAATTAATATTATTATTTCTAGGATCAATCAGAAAACAGTCAAGAAGTAATACCAGATCATGAGACCAGTGAAAGCTATAGAGGATGCGCTGAGTTCGACAGCGACAACTGCCCAGAGAAACGCTTTAAGAATAAGTTACCTGCAAAAATTAGAACGCCAACGAAAAGAATGAAAAAACGAACAGCGTCCGAAAAATCCCCTTCTGAGGTATCAGAAGCAATTCAACAATTAGACAAAACTGCACAAAATGCCATGCAGGAGAAGCCGTATGATCAGTTCGGAAAGTATGTTGCATCTGAGCTTCGACAGCTTCCACAACGAGAAGCCATTTTGCTGCAACAGGAAATTCAGAATTGCATCACTCGGTCAAAGCTGTACTGTTTGGAGCATCTTCATTCACAACAAATGGTCGATGTTGCATATTCACCATCTTCGCATTCTGTTTCTTCAAATGACGATGAAGATGTTTTAAGACAAGTTATGATTAATAAGTTAGAACAAAGTATGACGTAATACTGTATATGTAGTGTAATGGCACATTCATCAAATACATTCTTACAAAAATCTGTTGTCGATTCATAATAAATTAGTTTTAACACCTCAATGAGTGGGTTGATGGGCGCGAGAAATTGCCGTGATCACCTAAGGCAAAAACATGGATACTAACATGGATATACTAAATGGATATACTGGAGTCTGAAACAGAACGGGCATTCTAGAGTCATGGAAGAATCATTCGTTGTTAGATAACGTATCATAACTTCCAGTTTTGTAGCAACTGGGATTGCCATTCTCATTTTGGTATCCTATTTTTTTTAGCATTTTATCTACCATATCAAGTAAATCATCAAAATGGGTACAGTTTAATCTCCAAATATTTCGGCGGTAGTTTCATTCAATCATCCAAATATTTCTTTATCGGCGGTAACGGTTCGGATCGGCGACACCACCAAACTAGGTTGACCCGCGCTACACCGACCAGTTCGATCCTTAAGCTTCACTTCGAGTTTACATTTTTCGATAGTTCATTCCTATAACCTTACATGTAAACAATCACTTCTACAGTTTCAACTTGGATTGTGTTGTTTAGTGTGTTATATTGATATTTAGACTTCTTAAATCTAAATAAGTGAAACAGAAGTTCACAAAATGAGTTTCATAAAGGATTAAGTGTTTTATAAATTCATGTTTTCTTATTTCATCTAATCTTATGTGTAAAAGTGTTATAAAACTTAAGAAGATTAATTTGTACATGGATTTGGTGTTTTACATATTTTATATTTGTTCTATCAATTTAAGTGATAAAATTTACAACTTGTAAAAGTGTTATGAAACTTAACAAGATTTATTTGTACATGGATTTGGTGTTTTATATATTTGTATTTCTTGTTTCAATTTCAGTGATAAAATTTCAGTATACATATTTTGTGAATGGATTCTTTGTCATCCATATTACTTTTTGTGCTAAAGTGAGACAGATTGTATAATTAATTCAATAAAACATATCAGTTTATAAATAAATGTGAGAAAATATATTACAGGTTTTTTATGTTTTCTTATTTCCACTTCCCATGAGAAAATATAGCAGAAATTAACATCTTCACTTTCAACTAGGATTCTGTCTTATATTATATAATGGCTTATAACATGGAGAATTGACAATGTGAAAATAATTACAGATTAAGAGGTAAATGACACATTACTATATAATTGTAGAACTATTGGTATAATGTTATAGATTAATGTGTTTTTAAAAAAAAAAATTAGAAGCCTGATGATGAAACATTATCACCGAAACATGTAGCTACAAATGTTAAATAAATAGGAGTTATGCCAAATAAATACTTAAGGATTTTGTCTTTTTTATATTTATGATTTGTTATTTTCACTTCTCTGAGAGAAAGATCATCAGGAATTAACTTTACTGGTGGTTCAGTAGTATATTAGTTGTTGATTAAATTAATATTAATTCAAAATTGATTTAGTGTTTCTCAGTAAATGTAGGAGAATAACCTTTCTCCTCTAAAAGCAGCGACTAGAACATCGAAATATATCGGAACAAGGTTAGAATCGATAAAAGGTATTCTGAGCGGGTTTAGGGGTTGGTGTCGCCGATCCGAACCGTTACCGATAAGGTGATTTAGTGTCTTATATTTCGATATTTCCACTTTTAATATTTTCTTATTTCTCATTTTAATATTAGAAGGTAAACAGAAGTTAATATTACTTTGAACAGGGATTTAGAGTTTCTCAGTAAATGTAGGAGAATAACCTTTCTCCTCTAAAAGCAGCGACTAGAACATCGAATATATCGGAACAAGGTTAGAATCGATAAAAGGTATTCTGAGCGGGTTTAGGGGTTGGTGTCGCCGATCCGAACCGTTACCGATAAGGTGATTTAGTGTCTTATATTTCGATATTTCCACTTTTAATATTTTCTTATTTCTCATTTTAATATTAGAAGGTAAACAGAAGTTAATATTACTTTGAACAGGGATTTAGAGTTTCTCAGTAAATGTAGGAGAATAACCTTTCTCCTCTAAAAGCAGCGACTAGAACATCGAAATATATCGGAACAAGGTTAGAATCGATAAAAGGTATTCTGAGCGGGTTTAGGGGTTGGTGTCGCCGATCCGAACCGTTACCGATAAGGTGATTTAGTGTCTTATATTTCGATATTTCCACTTTTAATATTTTCTTATTTCTCATTTTAATATTAGAAGGTAAACAGAAGTTAATATTACTTTGAACAGGGATTTAGAGTTTCTCAGTAAATGTAGGAGAATAACCTTTCTCCTCTAAAAGCAGCGACTAGAACATCGAAATATATCGGAACAAGGTTAGAATCGATAAAAGGTATTCTGAGCGGGTTTAGGGGTTGGTGTCGCCGATCCGAACCGTTACCGATAAAAGTAACGACCCCCGCGCGGATTAAACCCTTCGGCATTCAAAATGTATGGTATAAGTAGATACAAAGCAAATCACAACGAGATATTCGCAGCTATTTAACTATCAATCATGATGACACTAGCTAACAAGTCAACAAACCAGCGAGTAAAGTAGCCAGTCTTTCAACTCTTTAAATGTAATTGACCCTCAACCCTCATCAAATAGCAAGTAGCTATTTTATTATAGCCAAATTTTGTATATTCTTAGAAATATCTTTCATTTGAATTCTTCAGACTACTTCAGGCTCACTTATAGATTAATGAAAGGAAATGCTTTATCCATTAAATTAAAAAATATATATTCAGACTATATGAATTCCTACTAGTCTGCAATAACAAAGGAATAGGATAAGGATGTTAAAAATATTTTTAAATTATTTAAAAATCCTGTATCCAACAAAGTTGGATAGGAATTCAGAAAATTATGATCAAATCCTGCTTTTAAAATATAAAAACCAATATGCTCCTGTTTTCCTTTGCCTAAAGACAAAATAAACTCGTTCCAAAAAAGTAAAAAATAAATCTAAACTGTGAAACTAAATGCAGTGGAAAAACTGGATGACCACTAAATAAAGATTAAAGGAATATAAGGGCGTACAATAGAACACAGAATTACAACTTTGCAATAGATTTAAATGAAAATAGACATAAATTTAACAAAGCCTTGGGGGTGCATCGTGTAGAAAATAGTCTAAAATTAAATATCAATGAATTACCAGAAATGATGAATTGTTCAAAAACAATCCAAATTTTTGGCCAGCCATTTCCGGTCCTTAAATAAATTAGTTTCCAGTAGGAATAAAAGAAATCAAGTAAAAAATACGTCATAGGGAAACCCTATGGGGTTCTCTAGTTACCTGACTGCCATATCCTCATTTTTTTTTAATCACTCCTCAGTTTACTCTATGACCAACAGCTTCAAGAAGCCCTTCTGTTTAGGTGAGTATTGAAATGTTTGATTGATATATCTATATATAAAATGGCCTAACTTTTGAATTTTGGGAAGTTAAACCAGACAGTTATTGACACCCTATCTTAAAAATTAGAAAAGAAAAAAAAAATCATAAAATTCCTTTTAAATCTTACAACTCAACTGTGTAAAAGTACTTCCAATTCTGTTTGTTTGTTGGGATTTATAGGCAAAAAACCCTTGGGTCATCAATGCTTGTGTAGTTCTATATATACGTATACTTTCACATAAGATTAGCGTCAGGAAGGGTGCCACGAACAGAGGTGCCAAATCTCTTTCAATTCTGTCAGTATTTTGAAAGATATTCATACGGTGTCAATAATTGATTTTACTGTCAATATCTTGTAAAATACATTCCAGGAATAATGTTTGGTATGAACTTTCTTGCTCAGCTTAAAGTATAGTAATTAAGGAAAAGTTACTGCAAATTTCAACTTTATTGGACTATTCTTTCTATAACTTTAGTATGAACATTTCCTTAACGGTGTCAATAATTGTCTGGTACACCCTATGTTATTAGAACTTATGATGAATATTTAACAGAAGAAATACTAGTCTTGGAATAAAAAATACCAAAAGAAATGGCAAATAATTTATTAATCCAAATGGTATTGATCATTCTATACCATCGTGCATACCTAAACTGAAAAATACTTTTGTATCATAATGGCCTTAAGAATTTATGTTCAATTGAGCATAGGCTTTCAAGAAACCATTTATTTTCCATAACCACGCTAAACATTGTGTCGGCTTCTTTAAAAACTTAAAAATACAGAATTAAACCTTTGTAGAAACCTTAAAGTTTAGGGAAATAAGCTGATAAAAAGGAAGTATTTTATAAGGTCATATAAAGATTACAGTAATAAAAACAAACTACACATGTAATAGTGTTACAATAATATAAAATTAAGATATTTAACAGAATAAAGATTAGTATGTTTAATTAACCAAATGAGGAAAAATGGTGCAAACATATCATTAGTAAAATGTTATCTTTATTGAATAACTTAAAAAATAATAAATATTTAATTCCTAGTGTCATAGTGAATGTTAAACTGCCAACTTAGTCTTAATGCTGGGTACTTTATTACACAATTTTAACTTGTTTAGAACTTTATTACTCAATGAATCTGTAACATTGTTAAGTTCCTTCACAGTGACCCACTACAAATCACACCTATTGACAGGATGTAGTATGGTATGGTATCCATTGGTCGATGGTAGGATGATAATACCAGGTCAAATATGGCCTAGAGGATGGTTTTTTAAACAACAAATCAAAGGAAACTAGTACGTGTAAGCAGTGAATATTGGGTTCCAAGCATACATGGCGTTGTTTTCACAGTAGACTATTAATAAATCATGGCTGAATAAAGAATAGATGAACCAAAAACTGCTATCCATCAAAGCTACAATATAACAAATTAATCTCTCATATTTATACAAAAAATCTTTATTCATAATACATACAGTCTATAAACAAACATTTAACACGTCTCTGAGAAATATAATAGGAACAATAGATAAGACTATATATGATTAATATTACTTGTAATTTTCATCAATCATAAATTTAACTGACCAATGATCAATATGTACTAAAAGAAAACAAAATGAATAAGACAAATAGTATTCTTAACAGCAATTAAAAATAAAAATTACAAAAAAAAACAACATAACAGTCATTTAACAACCATTATGCTGTAATACAACTACTAGCCTGAAAAAAATAAATTAAACTATTTGTTTTAATAAAATATTATCGTCTCTACCCAACTCTCATCTAACTGCTGAAATAAAAACAAAAACTATAATGTCATTACAAGATCCATTTATCCCCCCACTGAAATACACAGTAAGGAAATAAACAGAAACTGGATCTAATGCATTGTTGATATGTAAAGGGGAAATTACACAAAAGAAAATAAGTATAGATAAAAGAAAAAAGCCTATGAAAGCATTGTTGATCAAGTTTTCAGTGAAAATCAAACCAATTCTAATTAGTTGTATACATCATCTATAACATGCTGCAAATTACAAGCAAGCACACAAAACTTCTCAAGACCAGATTTAGATAATTACAAACATACGAACATTAATAGTAATTAATATTAAAAAAATAATATTTCTTTGGCTTGTACATTCAATAAAAAAAATTATTCTTCTGCATCTTCTTCAGTTTCAGCAGCAGGTTGTTCATTGATAACTTCCTAAAACAAAATATTTTTGTTACTTTCCTTTAACAATAAACTTTGCAATTAAAAAAAAGAAGGTTGAATTTTTATCAATTACAACCTTTTTCCGAAGGTAAAAAGATATTTATAAATCACACTCCCCCCCCCCCCCCCCCCCCGAAAATTATAAATTAATCGGATTTTAGCTATAATAGATTCCTGCTTAGTTGGCTATCAGGTTCAACTGACTAGCCCAGAAAAAAAAACTGAATAAATAAATAATAACAAAGCATGCACATACAAACTTGTATATTTTAGAAATATATTTATGTAATATGTGATAATAATAATTATAATAATGCAAGTACAAACTCATTATATCAAATTACACAAAAATCAATATGACTTAGGAAAACATATTTAAATAAAGAAGGGAAGCAAAGATTCATTCTCCGGAAATAATTTTAATAATTAGTATAAACTTATTATGTTCGGTTGTATTTGTGTTGTCAGTTCAGTGCTCTTAACAATTTTGTAGAATAAATGGCTTATGGCGAGATAAACACTGATCTTATTCCAAATATAAAATAAAGTATATTCATCAATAATGATAATAGTACCGTTAATGTTTCAACTAGGTGCCTGGTTTCGTCTAACAACAGTTTACATTGGGCATTTTCTTCTTCTAACAAAGCAATTCTTTGATGCAGTTCTTCATTTTCTTTTAGAGCAGCATCAAGAGCAACACGCCGACGTTCAGCTAGGATTTCCCAGTAGCCTTCACTTGGTCCATCTAAAAACATTATTCATTCAAAACGTTAATCAAAATAAAGTAACAAAGTTTTAGGAATAAGTCAAGATACGAGAGAATTTGTTAGAGGCATTAATACATAAGTTCACAAAAATAGATCGAAAATAGGTATGAATAACTATCGAGGTATATCACTTCTATCTTTCACACATGAAATACCCTCAAAAATACTGCTCAATAGACTGGAACTACAAAAGTTATTCAAATATTGGAAAGTATCGTGTAGGTTTCAGGAGAGGACACTCTTGTATAGGACAAATATCGATACTTAAAATGTTATTAAATACTAAATTGAAAGATCAAAAGAATTGTTCATATATTATATAGACTTTATGAAAGCATATGATCCTGTAGACAGGAAAACTTCAGTAGAAAATAAGGAATTTATTTTAACTAAATATCTACAATGATATACCAGATCGTTTTGTAAATATTTTAATGGATACACTATAATTAATAAAGTAATATAAATGAATAAATAAATATCACAGGCACAAGTTTCCACTAAGCCTAGGATAGGGTTATTATAACAAGAACAGAGATAATTTTTTGACGAAAAATAAATAAATAATTTTGTAGACAGAGAGCCTATTCTTCCTATTCTAGTTGGACGCCACTAGGGTGTTAAACGCCAACAAAAAAACAAACAAAAACACATATGTTTTAAAGGGATGAATAACTGTAAAGTAAGTCAGCTTCTTCTTCACATTCTTTGCCAAATCCAAAAATTAGAGTGTCTTATGCATACTAAAGATGCATTGGTTCCTGACTTTGGTAAGTACTTCTTTTGTAAAAAAACACTATTCAAATCATTAGAGGTGATAAGAGACAAGGAATAGAAGAATGAAATATCTTCTGAAATAAATACCCAACTATTGTCCATTAATACTATTAATGTATACTAATAATAGTTAGTAACTCATTTAGTATTAGATTGTCATCCTACCTTCTGATGTTAAATCTTCTTCAGTGACAACTGGTTTTTGCCCACTGGCTTTACTTGTTTTGGTTTTCTTAATAACCTTAGAATCAGCTATTCTGAAAAATCGAAGATAACCATACACATGTTAGTAATGAAAAAAAATTAATGATATTAATAAATAAAGCAAACAAGTAAAACTACATTGCAAGTCATTAAGGAACAATTCCATTAAAACTCATATAATAAGGAACCAACTAATGAAAATATAATAGAGCCTGAATAACAAGAATCTAATGGGGATTTTTTAACATCACTCATTCCGATTAGATAATAACTACAACAAAAAATAAGAACATAGGATTCATTTATCATAATTTACTTTAATAGAAAAGAAACTTAATAACCAGAATCAATTAATGACAACAGAGGTTCCATAATAAATAAATAAAGGCACCTAGAATGTCGTAGAACTAGGATTATATAAAATCAAGGAGTTCTAATTAGTAAGCAATTGAATTCCAAGACCAATCACAGAAACTAAACATCTATAAGATAAAGACTTAAGCACTTATATAATAAAACCCAGTTTGATCAATAGCTGGATTGAAATAATACGTTTATTATTAGTATTGATCTTTCTATACCATCATGCATGCTTCAAGTAACACTTTCAATATAAGATAATATGTGAAAAAATACTAGTTTACTTACACTATTGTTACTTCTTTTACTTCTTTACCAGGCATTTGCTTGGTAGACAATCCAGCACCTACCAAATTTTCTTTATCTCCTGCAGCCTTTTGTAAAGGCCTCAGAGTTCTTCTTAGTCCTTTCACAATTTTCTAAAAAAAAAAATGCGATTGCAGATATGATGAGAAACCAATGTGTAACATTGAAATAATCTTTTCGCATTTAAATGATGAAAAAACTACAATTTAAAAAAAATATTACATACTTTTTCTGAAGAAACGGAACAGTCGGTCTTTTCAGCTTCCAAGTTTCTAATGGCTTTGTCAGTCTTCATTTCGAAATAATGAGAATATAATATTGTCGATAGTGTACTGAAGAGGGTACAAATAATTCTGCAACAAGAACAAATATTCAAACCTATCTACATCTGACAAGGTATAAACAGTACCGGTTAACGTATTGTTTATGTGTGTTCCCGCCATTTAAGGGGTTGACAGGTCAGCATAGAATAAGATTTAGTATACACTTATATTTAATGTTAAGATTAACTAAAGTTTTACCTTAACAAAAATTTAAAATCATTTAAAAATATCTTATATTTTATCTATAATTAAGATTATGTAAAATGTTAATTTTAAGAAATTAGACTTGATATGGAATAAATCAATGTTCCACTGAGTACCAGCTGTTTGCAGTTACTTTTGATTAATGTTGTATATAGTGATCTTATGGAACGGTTACAATATGTATTAGATCCAATGGCTCCAATATCACCGATATATTACGTTCCGTTAGCAGTTCCCGTTTCAAAGACTCCAGCTCCACCACTTCATTAAATCCAACTTTTATGTTAATGGTCTCATACTTTCTTTATGGTTTATCTGTGAATATTTGTATTGATCATGATGAAAATTTATAAGCAATACACTTCAGAAAATTTAGCACCTTCTATATGAGTAAAATTTCTTTCAAATCTACTGTCTGTCAAATTTTATTAAACTCCAGTTATGGGGATAGAGTATTGAATATGATAAACTTAGTATTGAATAAGATAATACTCAGTATTGAATAAGATAATATTCAATACTCTATGGTTATGGGTTATTCCATTTCAAACCTACATAAGTTGTACCTACATTGACATTTTTTTGACTCATGGTTTTTGAGTTATAAGCTTTTAAAAATAAAAAACTACTGTTTTCGGTCCTCACTCAATATATTCAAAATTACGCCATTAAAAAACTATTGCACACAGAGAGCTCAAACTTGCTAATTTGCCAAATTCTTTCCTATTTGAAATGCCCTTTAATTTGATATAACACTCGCGTCGAAAAGCGAATGTCACAAAACCTGAAGAAATATGTTCCAAATCAATTGGTGTTATTGGGTGCACTGTTGTGGCACATGGAAGGGATTCATGTTCAATGTTAGAAAAAACGAATGAAACTTTTGTATCCGTAAAAATTCCTTTCGTTTGACTAAACCAAAGAAGTAACAATTTTTAGCCTCTTCACAATCTTCTGATGTACAGAACTCAGAGGTCAATGCTTATTATATCTTAGTGTTGCGAAATCTTTAATTTGATAAGAATAAGGCAATTAAAATAAATTTTTCGAATTGACAAAAGCTGAATTAAAGTTTTAATATATATTTTTATGAATTTATCAAATGTGTTATTTGTCTATTTATAACCAAAATTATAAAAATTAAATTTTGTTATGCAATCCTTTTTTTATTGCGGTATCAATACCAAACAAACTGGCCCTTTTCAATGATAATTATTAGGGACAAACAGGCTAGTTACAGTAATTTGTAAACTTTTATTTTCACTTGAAGCGTTTTTGAAGGTCAACAGATTGAAGGCCAACCCATGATAATTACAATTTCAAAAAAAAAACTATTACTGTAATGTGTTGTACTCTAATTGAAGATCAATCAAAAATTCGAAAAATCATGAAACTGATAATAGCTGCGTAGCGTGTATAGTGTTGTGATAAATATGTCTAACACTCGGTATATTTTCTGTACATCTTGAATTTTTTTAAACGTCGAAAAGCGACTGTCACAAAACCTGAAGAAATATGTTCCAAATCAGTTGGTGTTATTTGGTGCACTGTTGTGGCACATGGAAGGGATTCATGTTCAATGTTAGAAACGAATGAAACTTTTGTATCCGTAAAATTCCTTTCGTTTGACTAAACCAAAGAAATAACAATTTTTTAGCCTCTTCACAATCTTCTGATGTACAGAACTCAGAGTCAATGCTTATTATATTCTTAGTTGCGAAATCATTAAGTTTTCGTGGTGTTGAGATCTTTTGATCATATGTCCTTTGTAGGCTGGCCTTAAGCAGCGGTCACACTAGGCTGTTTAGCAGCAGCTACTAACCAGCCGCTGGTAAATATCGCCATCAAGCTGCGGTCACATTAGGCTGTTTAGCAGCCGCTGGTAAATATTTCCATCAGCAACCGCATCTGAAGGGTTGACATTATAAGTAAATATCCGCTAGAACAGTTGCTGTTGATGACTTGAAAACATTGTGTGTGTGGGTGCAACATGTCATCTATTGGTGTGTCGTGACGTTTTGAGACGTGTGTTAAATGTTGGAGTTAGAGAGTTGAATGGCACTAATGACTCATGTGAGTAGATGCGGAATGTAATAAAAATAAAAAAATAAACTCTACTAAGTTTATACAAGAAAATTATTTAAATAAGAAAATTATCTACAACTTGATGTTCTATCCTTATTCCACCAATCCCTTTACATTCCAATGGTTTGTAATTGAGAGAAATAAGAAAATTCACATTGTGTATATAATGTAATAAGACCTGTAAACGTTCATTAAATTGATATATGCTCCAAGATTAGAGTAGGAGAGGATCCATATGATTAAAACAATGAACGCGGATTCTACGCCAAACGCTTTGGTGCGAAAGTCGAAGGTACAGAAGATAGTGGGTTCGAATTCCACCTAGGTAGGTTAAAATTTAATTAATGGCAGACCCACGCAATAAATCTTGGCCTTCCTTCCCATCCTGACTAGAATGAATAAATTGATAAATTGTAAGATAACCCGTTCTTCCTGCCCTGGTTGGAGTACATAAGGGCATTAAGCCCTTAACAAACAATAAATAAAAATAATGTACCTATATAGCTGAATCTGCAGGTATATAGATAAATATATACTGATAAGAAAATAAATGATTGGTTGTAACCCTTAAATTATTGATTGATATAGTAGTTGTTGTTTTCGTTCTGTTAGGTCATAAGCTAGCACTTTTTCTTTTCTTTTTTTGTACAAATAAAAATATATTATTGAGAATATTGTTGTTACAATATATGTATCCAAACTCCAATATATCCAGAGAGATGTTCCTGTTCTATATATGTACGAAGAATTAATAAAGTTATTATTTTTGTTGTTCTTGAGTCCCTTTCTATCAACTGCCCCTGAACGTTACTATAGTTTTTAAAAAAATGCATATACAGGCAAACTTTATCTCGTATACTAACAAAGAATATAAAATTAAAAATACTAATTGTAAGTATAAAAAATAATTTTATTTATTAATATAAGTAAATTAATTAAATAAGCTGAATTATGAATCGAACGGCATGGCAAAAGATTGTAGAGAAACTATCCATTGGTAGTAATGTAAAAGAAAAACCAAAAAGGAATAAAGTATAGATTAGATATAAATATTGGTTTTAAAATATTAGGAAATGATAATAAAGTACTTTCTCAATCTTAACTAACGAATACAATAAAACAAATCTAATCAAAATAAGTCGCTATGACACCAACGATGTTATTATTATTAATACTTTTTTTCAGAAAAATAAAATTACAATTAACTTATTAATATTTTTTGTATGTGCTAATTTTCTTTGGAGCTGGAGCTATCAAGCATCTTCATCGTAGTCGTTCCAACCGCAGATCATGCTCCATGTAATCGTTCCGTTGATGACATAACATCCCTATAGTTGTATACCTTACGTTGTTTTGATAGAATCAAGATAACTTCGATGTCAAGTTATTTGTGGCGAAATTCATGAAGATCTCTCCCACCTGCGAATTAAGTTTTTATATTTGATGTAATGGATTTATTAATGGGTTATTTTATAACTCGTATGTATTACTTTCATATCTGGAGCTATTGTTAAACATATAGTTTTCGTTAAGAAAAAATGCCCCCAATGAGAAGTAAATCTTCCAGCGGTTTATCAGGACTTCAGTTCCAAAGATGTGAACTGATCCTGCCTTCTAATTCAAAATCACCTGACAAAACTGATAAAGTCTACAAAAGTAGCTGTCATGCTAATAGTATGCTTCAAAACCTTAATTTACTTAGGCAAAACAGCAAATTTTGTGATGTAGAAATCGTTGCTGGTAAAGCTGTTATAAAGGTATGTTCTTATGTAGTCTTATGAACAATAATCCTATCTTTAAAGCTTTGGCCCACTAAGTGATCCTAACATTATTAATATCAGCTCTCACTTTCTCTTCCCTAATATTTGTTGTTTTATCAGTCTACCCTGTTACTAATGAAATTATTTTTTAGTTATTCTTAATTGTGAAATGCTCATCTCAATATTCTGAAACAGATTTAGTGTTGTTAACTGCTTACTATTCTTATTAATCTTCGATAATACTCACAGAATTTATTAAAACTATGATTTTTTTCTTCATTTTAATTTTCCTCAGGATTATAGCATTTTTGTGTTTTCAAGTTGGGCCTCTTATTTGAGGAGCTAACTTTCAAAACGTGTTTTGTCACAGTAATCCCACTTTTCAGCAATAACAAAAAACGTATATTATGAGATGTAATTACTCTTCAGAAACCAAAATTCCTAATTAATCTTATAGGATCTAAAAAAAAACACAATACAACAAGGATCAGAAATATTCTTTACTCCTAAAATTAGCATTTTTAATTTTAAATATGGACAAAACACGTTTTGAAGGAACACAGTGGAAAAAAACACGGTTTGATGAAATAACAAAGGGACAAAACACTTTGAAGTGGCTATGTTTTATTCTACAGAAGTCAATGTTTGCTTAAAAGTACACAAATTAAAAATTATAATTGCATATTAGATGATGTATGTTAATGACACTCATAATTTTCGGGTAATATTTTCATATTCTTAACAGTCACTAGTTTTTAAATATGCAGTTCACATCTTTCATTTTCTAAACAGTCACAAGTTTCATCCTCTTCCACATTTTCAACACTTGGAAAGTCAAAAAGTACAACCTTGTACCAGTGTAAGTGATTATTGTCTATGTTGTCAATAATGCAGCATTCCCATTGGCTTAGTGGACAAAGCATGGCTTGAAATAAAAACAGGCTATGGACAAAACACTATTTGCTTAAAACCCTGATTTTGTTTATTAATTTTGAATGGGTTAACACTTGTTTTAATGGTTAATACTCATCACATATTGTAGGGTTCTGAAAAACAAATCTAGTGATACCAAAAACTCAAAAAACAAAACATATTTTTTTGTGACAAAACGTTTTGAAAGTTACCTCCTTATTTAGATTTGATACTAGTTATCTCAGGAATTATTTTATTTTATTTCGTATTATGACATCTGTTTTTTTAGTATTCACCATTTGTATTAGAATTCATATTTACTTTTGTATTAAGTATATTTTTATTTGTTTGTAAATTTACATTTCACACCTTGTTTAGCAATAGTTTTCTCATGACATATGATGATCAGTAAATGGAGTTACATTTCTTAAATAAAGATATAAAAAATTGGTTTTATATGGAAATCTACATTTAATTGTTAATATTAAATATTAAGGACTGGCATAGTTTATTGATCACCAAATTGCTGTTTTATTATTATTGGTATCATTTATTTTAGTTTATGTTGAAATAAACTTGATTTTTATGCTATTTTCTTGATTTTTAGTTATGATTAGCTTTGTTCCATATTGCTTAGAAGTAAAGCTCTAGAAAACTAGCTTTTGTGGTAAGGCGGACCTGCAACACTGTCTATATAAGTAGCCTCCGCAGACTTGATTAAATATATTGATACTATCCCTACTTATTCTTACCAATGTTGCTTGATTTATTCGTGGTGTCAGGATTTTTCAGTCATTCTCACTAGTGTTACAATTTTTCTTATGAAATTGAAATAAAGTAATCTGAATTATAAGAAATTTTTAAGAGATGTTTTATATTTTTATTCAGGATACAATAAAGCTTTTATTTCTTGAAAACCTGTTGAGACGTACAGTATTAGGAATCTGTTTTAAGATTTTATGCTGTAGGTAAAGTTCATAATAGAAGTAGTCAGAAAACAAATTTTATTTGTTAAAAATATATGTTTGCATTAGTAACCAATAAATATGTTCAAAAACAATTTTATAAGCTGATACTTATAGAAATTCCTGTATAGTCAATGATCTGATAGAAGTGAGGTTAGCAATTCAGTTGATAATATATTTCTAAAAATTGACATTATTTAACCTAAATTATCGTTCATTACTAAGTCTTAGAGAAATCTAAATATGTCACTTCTTTTTTTTTATATTGGCATTCCTCTTGAAATTGATTTATTGAATAAATATTATAAGCTGCCTCTCGAAAGGTCAATAAATAATGTCACTGGCAAAGAATCCATTCATGCAATATGTACGATTAAATAAAATTAAAATAAAACAAAAATCCTCTAACTACACAAGACAAAATATAGTAAATATTAATATAAAATAAAAGGATAAACAATAGTTGTTTGTTTTTAAGGACATATTTTTATATAAGGAGTTGTATATTTTTGCCCTTATACTTGAAGTTAATTTTACTGTCTGCATTGTAACAATAACATCCATGTTAACATTACCTATTTATGTTTTGAACTGTTGCAATAATAATAAAGAGGAAAATAAATAAGAAGAAGAAAAAAAAAAACAAAAAAAACAATCACATTATGTATACAGTATACACAAACATCTTGGGGAAAACCAGGACCAAGCTTGTTCCCCCACTTATGTCACATCTGATGACATTTTTAAATCTAATAGAAGAATGTTCTGAACTTTTAACTAATTTTTCTCTCTTCATTCCTATTTTCTACCTTTGGGAAGTTATTTCTGTAACTAACATCAATTTCTCAATTATGCAATTAAAGGAGCATAATTTAGGTATTGACATGGTGAAATCAGATGTTAGATCCTATCAGCCTGCTTATATTATTACTTAAAGAAATATTTACTATCCTATATCTCAGTTACTTTGGTGATTATGTTTTCCCTCCAGTTGATCAAGGTCATTCCAATTTCTCTTTCATAGCCCTCAGTAATATTAAATGTTAATTTGGTTGACAGAAAGACAAAGACTGTTTTTTAGTCTCATTTCACTTAATTCAAGTTTTGAAACTAAGTGATACTTCTACAAAAAAAGTGCGTGTAAAAAAAAGTAATCGTACAGTGGGTAAAAAAACATATTCGTACACCACATTTTGTTTTCGGTAAAAGTACAAATAATAATTAATTGGACATGGAAAAACAGCACTGTGCATTATTTCTTACCAGCAAGGAAATAAAAAGCCCATACAATGTAATTTATGAAAAAAAAAATCAATATTTTTAAGCAAAACAATTATTCGTTCAGCAAAGATGCATCTGATAATAATTTATAAGTTCGTTATCAGATCAATGTTTTCATCTAAAAGTAATCCTTTGCTCTTATGTGAAAAAATGACCTCATTTTGTTGCATATATACATGCATCCTCATGGATGCACTTTTTTGATTGTGTACTTAAAGATAATTCCTCCAATATGGGACGCAAATCAAAAGAATTGAGCTCTGCTTGCTAAGGAAAAAATATGTTTCCAACAAGGTTTACCAAGTCTTTGATATATGGGTTTAAAGTCAGTATTGTCTCATACGACCGTGCAATACATAATGAAATAGTTTAAAACCATTTTAATCGACAATAAAAAACGATCTGGACCACTATCGATGTGAGAATCACGAGAAATTGTGCAATTAGCGTTAAAAATTCTAAAATAAGTGCCTGCGAAATAACGGAACACATCGCAACAAAATGCAGTAAACTTGTTGCACTTCAAACTCAAAAATAGACTCCATGAAGCATAGGAACAGCGTCAAGGGAAGCCGTCATAAATGAGGGAAAAAAATGGAATAAAAGATTTCAGTTCGCACCGGGAACATTCCAACAAACCACTCTCATTCAGATGAAAGTTAAATTGATATTTTTGGATGCGATGAAAGGGAATTTGTTTGGAAACAGAAGAGTAAAGCTTTTTTAAAAAAAATAGCAACCAACAACTGTGAAGACGTCAGAGTTTAAGGTCGTCTGAGAGCAAGTTGGGTTAGTGAACTCGTTATTTTCAATAGAATTTTTAATGTAGAAAAGTATTTGAACATGTTGCGAGGCAATTAATAAAAAGTGTAGGAAATTTAGGGATTGAGGACATTTGTTACATTAGGACAATGGCTCTAAGAACACTACCAAAACAAAAATGAAGATAGGCAGCCAGACATTAATCCATTTGGAAGTCTATCGGAATTAAGAAAAATCAAATGCACATCATGGAACGGCCTAATTTTCAATCGTAGGGACAGAAATAGACCCTCAGGAGACCTACACAATTGTTGAACCGATGCCTAGGGGGCCGTGATAAATATGAAGGGTTATCTAACCTAATATAGACCTGTTAAAAAAAAAAACATTTGTTAGATAAATATAAATACCATCGTTGAATAAAGTTCCTAAGATATGTTGAATACTTCTTTTGCCTGTTGGTTTTGAAATTTTCGTGTTATTCAAATTAAACTGTTATATAATTTTTGAGGCACATATGAATAAATGCATATATAGTTTATACAATGTTATCTCTAATTGTTACGTGTTTAAAATCTAGGCGTACTTTACTACTAAAAACTATGTGTACGAAGTAAACTTTTTCTACGCACTGAAGGTCATTCCAATTTCTCTTTCATAACCCTCACTGATATTAAATATTAATTTGGTTGACAGAAAGACAAAGACTGTTTTTTAGTCTCATTTCACTTAATTCAAGTTTTGAAACTGAGCGATACTTCTACAAAAAATGTTATTATTCAAGTATTGAAACTCATTTCTGGACCGGGAGTGAGTCGGAAATGCCCTCTTTCTCAATCTTATACTGATTATAAAAATTAAAAGGCGATATATTTTTATACTGACCACATATTTCTGTTATATATATATATATATATATATATATATATATATATATATATATATATATATATATATATATATATATATATATATATATATAAAAAAATATTTATAATCAAGAATCATTTCATAATTTATATATATATATATATATATATATATATATATATATATATATATATATATATCTATATTTTTTTTTTTTTTTTTTTTTTTTTTTTTTTTTTTGTCAATTGCAAGTTGTTTCTCTTTCTTTTAGTAGGCTTACCATTAATGTATTTCCGTCGTGTTGGTATCTTTATAATTGTTACAGGACTATTAGATGTTGGCAGGTAACGCCATAATCAACAATTCCAAGAAACATCTTACTCTCAGCGCACAAGTTAGCGGCGCGAAAATTCAACTTCCAATCATATTTGTATTATTATTCTTTTGAGCCTTTAAACTGATATTTATGGAATGTTAGGCATATACCATTCTTTAAATTCCATGTTAAGAGGTATCTTTGATCCCATTCCCCAAAACAATGTGGGTTATATGAAACACCGTGGGTCACAAGGCTCTACTTCTCTTAGCAGTGACTCGGCAGAGTTCGGTTTTGTAGCTGCGTCGCTTCGCTCCGCTTCCCCCACTACATCTACTGATCGCTCCCTCTCAGCCGATTCCACTTCGCTAGATATCTGTTTCGCGTGTTTATATTGATTATAGTCCGCGACTCGTATAGTATTTTATAGATTGTGTTGAAAGTTTTTACCGTCTCACATAAATTAATGGATGTGGAAGAAGTGTTAATCGAATGCGTGAGGAAAGAAAAGGTGTTGTACGACCCGAGTGAGAAAAAGTACATGGATACTAATTGGAAATCCCAAATCTGGAGGAAGGTTGCGTCACAGTGTGGTATTCCCTCAGGTATGTAGTACGTAGTATTCATTTTATGTTTTGTATCATACTAGCAATAATCATATTGTGATCTATTGAAAATATTAAGAAATAGTATAATCATGCCATCAATATATTGTAATGTGATAAATTACTTTGATCAACATTAAATATTGCTGTATTTAAATGTTATTAATTAAAGTTTATTAAATGAAATGGTTGGCATTGGTTAAGCATATTAGATATTTTAATTTAATGAATAAAAAAAAAATACATAAGTGTTTATCATTTATTCATTTTAACTTTAATTAAAAGTATAATTCACTATTTTATTTATTTATTAAGACTTCTAGCAATTTAAGTTCTTATTTCAAATAGTTATTCATTTTTACTATTTATAATTATTATTACTGTATTTCCCTTTGTCGAGACACTGAACGAAAATAATTCTCAAAGTTTTCGCGAATAGCTAAAAATTTTCTTCTAGCTGTGATGTTTGAGGAACAGAGATCACCGAAGCATCTGTTTGTTTTACTGCAAACATCATTAAGTGCTTGGTTTGGTGCCTTAACTTTTTGTTCTGGAATAACAAAGGCCTTATTTTACACCCTTGATTTTGCAAGAAGTTGACAATTCTTGTCTGCAAGTTTCTGTACTTATCATCTCTATTTATTAGATTCATTATATACAGGGTTAATTTCCTGAAAATACTATCAGTTGTTACTGCTGAGGAAAAGTCACATCGCCTACTGCTGTAAACTGTATTGCCTTAACTCCTTTGAACAATTGTTGATCCCTTGGCTGTTCTATTGGATCTTTTATTCTCAAACTACTGAAACTCTTGGCAAATATTACACTGTAGCTGAATCTACTTTTAGCTCCAGCATTCACATAACAGTATTACCATGTTTGCATCTACCATACAAAGTAGTATCAATGAGAAATAGTATTATTTGTTGTCCTATTCTGTAGCTGTATTCTATACTCTTTAAGGATTTATCCGTTGCCAATAACCTGAATGTAAAGAAAACAATTTTTAAAAACTTTAAAAGAATGTGAATCTTTTAATTCCTTAATAAATTATTTGTGTTATAAGCATTCAAATACATAATTAAATCAATTATTTTCCATGATTTAATTTTTTTGTTTCAGGAGATGCAGCCAAGGACTTGTGGAAAAGACTGAGGGATGGATATCGGGCTAGCAAAAAACGAAAAATAAGTGCCTCCACTGCTTCATCTAACGCTCGGTGGAAGTACGAAGAGCAAATGTCATTTTTGCAACCATTCATGAAAGAAAGAGCACGTTCGACGAACTGGGAGGACTGTACAAGACAAGATATGCAGCAAGATGCTCCTGGAACTGAGAATAAACCACAATCTTCCTCTGAGGAAGATAGTGTGCCACTACCAGCATCTAATCCACAACTCTGGAGTTCATTAGCACCCGCTACAAAATTAAATGAAAAATCAGTTCAATTATTACAGGAAGAGGCAAAGAAGAGATATGAGAGAGCAAGGCGAATAGCAGAAATGAGGCGAACCCTTATTCAAATGGATGACCCTCTAAAAACTTTTTTTGAGGCAATGTATGGGACCACAAAAACTTTGCCTACTTACCTCCAAAGAAAGGTTAAGAAAGGTTTATTCTTACTGGTTTGTGAGGCTGAAGAGGAGGCTGAAATGTACCCTACCACCTCGTCTCACACATCTCAACATTTAAGATCTCAGTGGGTCACCGAAGATTTGCAACAAAATGGACCAAATTCCTCAGAAAGCGAATGAAACGTGATTTGTATGTTTTTATGTAGGTAATTTTTTTATCATCATGGTTTCAAGTGAAGCCATCATAATTTCTATTTACTCGTTTATATTTTAATAGAAAAAAAAAAAAAAACCCTAATTTTTATAGCAAAAGAGTTTTCAAATTTAAATAAACATCTGCACAATAAAATTAACATTAAATTTCTTAATGTATTAATCAATATTAAAAACCTACTTTAAACGAATTGCCAATTTTTCCTGTGGTGCTATTGTCCTGTAGTTAATGTTATACTGTGTCATATCATTGCGAATATTTTTAAAACAATTGTTACACTGGTCACGAGCCTTCTGAATATAATTTTTAAAATGATTTGTTGTTGAAAAATTAAAAAGAATGTGAATTCATCGATTCATCAAAGTTATATTTAGTGTCTGAATAATCAGATTCTAAACTAAGAGGATAAAATTTATTTGAATCCTACATATGTTTTGTTGATTTAAAATTTCCCAACATATCGAAGGCAACTTGCTGACAGACCATAGGTTTACTTTGCATTCGGTTGCCACTCCTCGACTTGCTCTACAGTGGAAACTTAACTTTAAGTTAGTGACTATGGTTAGGTCTACAGATGGCGAACAATACTCTCCCTAAAATGTAAACAATGCAATGAAATGATAAGTAACCGGTTAAAACTTTTCTCTATCTGTGATAAGGTTTTTATGGAAATGAAAAAGAGTGAGAGCAGTGTTTATTGTGACTCAGTGTCCTTATGAACTCCAACTAGGGCAGGAAGAACGGGTTATCCTACAGGTTACCAACCTATTCTTGCCAGGGTGGAAAGGTCAAGATTTATTCATGGGTTCGCCATGAAATAAATTTTAACCTGCCGAGGTGGAATTTGAACCCACAACCTTCATTACCGAGCGCACTGAGACTCTTGGGAGAGCAAAGTAGTGGTTAGAAAATGAATTCTCAAGGAATCACTTAACAAAAACTTTATATGAGGCATTGTCTCTGTTTATTGATGTAAATATCCTGATACTGAGGTAAAATTAGAAAAAAAAGTCCTCAATATAGTTTTTGTCAATATTGGACAGGCTCCTTGTATAATCCCCT
Organism: Euschistus heros; assembly: GCA_003667255.2. NCBI lineage: Eukaryota > Metazoa > Arthropoda > Insecta > Hemiptera > Pentatomidae > Euschistus > Euschistus heros. The sequence continues at coordinate 88,547 of RCWM02000942.1, read as the reverse complement.
TGTTTAATTTTATTTATTTTTAGTTATAGTTGTGAGATCTCCAAGAGTCAATTGAAAACAGATTACTTTATTTTCAAATATATTGATTAGTTCGTTAGATTGATTACTATAAGTTGTTAATTACTATTGTTAATATAGTTTGTGATATGTATATGAAATTAATAGGACCTGACTATTGTACCATCCTCCTATTATTATGTATTATTCTTATGGGACATAATGTCCCAAAATAAAGATTTGTTTTTTATTTCATTTCATAGTCATTTGCTTTACCCAGTTTAGTTAATCATCATAATGATCTTGTCAACACAGAAATAATTCCTGAAACATTTGTATAAGTATAAAAAGTGAATGGGGCAGATTTATCAGGAAATGCTATATGACTATTAGGTAATGGGCCCAGTTTTGCTTTTATTTGTAGTTCAAAGAGTTCAGACGAAAAATATTTAAAGGTCGATTAGTTATTATCGTCTAAATCATTCATGTATTCGCCATTACCCCATATGTGAAGCACTTTTCTGTTATCCGATTTCTCTATTTTACAACTTAGTCAATTTTGCGGTAGATTATCTTTCTCAACTAATCCATACCAATCCTCGTTACACCATAGAGAATCTCTCTACTTTCAAATCGCTCTTTCCCCTCCAGCTTAACAAAAAAGAAAATTCTGTAGAAATTATTGCTTGTATTACCTTAAAACCAACTTTTTACTTCTTTTGCACATTTCAAATAGTATATTTCTAAATTATTATTATATACAGTAGAATCTCATTCTTCCGACCCCTGAGGGACCAAGGGGTTGGACAGAATGGCCAAAGGTCAGATTAACCAAAGATTTCGATAAAGGACATATTTTTCATAGTAAAAAGTGTATTTTAATTATATATTAGTATTTTTAAGAAGTAAAGAAAATAGAAATGTGTACATCATATGCACCAATAGATTAATATGTTTTCATAGAAGTGTTTTAGCCAGCAATTTATGTAAAGAAGCCATAATGACATTGTATTGTGTTTGGTTTATAGCAATCTAACTCATTTTTAAAATAGTTTATAATGAAGTATGCTCTAAATGTTGTTAAGGATGTACGGTGCATAAACCACACTATTCTGGCCAAATTTTAAGATAATCCCATAAATTTCAATGGCTGTACTATGGTCCTCGTATAAGCTACAGAGCTTATTTTCTGCTCAAATTGTTTTGAATTTAGTCTAGCTTATGTTATAATATATTAAGCGTATCTTTAGAACCAACCTTGCAGCAGATATCTTGGGGATACGTAGGAAAGTTCAAAATTTTTTTTATTAAAACTCGTTTTGACAGTGGGAGCGGTGGTGCTTCTAGTTCCAAAACTTGGGTATCGTGAACAAGAATAACACATCCAACATTTAAAAAAATCAAAACTACAAGACCTTTTGCAAACCAAAATTTACTATTTTACTGGACTATAAGGGATTCTGTGAAAATATAGTCCCCCCCTCCCTCGGCTCATACCTACCAGAGGTTTGGATTATCCCGAGAGTCGGACTAGCACGAGTCAGATATTAGTGAGGTTTTACTGTATTGCTGTATTGTATTAGCCTATTCCTGGGAATAAGCTATTAAGTATGAAATCATAACATTTCAGGCCAGAAATTTAACACCATCAAAATTTTCTTATTAATTGACTTTTGGAAAATTAAATTTATTGATATCAATACTTCTAAACAGTAAGAATTGAAACCATATTCAATAACTTTTTCACTTTACACAAAAAGATTGACTAACAACACTGTTATCAATTTTGGCTTTTTCCAAACTTAATTAATTACCTGTGATTAATATTATAATTATAATTAATATTATTACAGGTAACGATAATCATAAATAACTAAAGGATGAAGTATTACCATAAATTATTAATAAGTAATACTATGCCATAAATTATCTTGGAACAAACATATTGACAAAATTTATTATTGCTACTAAACATATTCGTAAATTGTTTTTTGTTTTTGTAGCCAAATTGAAATAGGTTTATGTATTAAGCATTAAGTAGGTTTTTGTAGTAAGTGTATTAAGTATTTTTATGTTTTACCATTATATATTTTCAGGCCCATAGGTCTATTTTATCTGCCAGCAGTCCATATTTTCAAGCCATGTTTGCTTCTGGACTGGCTGAAATGGAAAAAGATCGTATTGAAATACATTATATTGAAGCAGATATATTGAAAATGATCATCGATTTTATTTATACTGGTAACTATAATTATATATTTTCCTACTTATCTCTTGAGTTTGCCCTTGCTTGTATATCTTTTTTATGAAAAGCTAATAGTTTTTGGTTTTTTTATAATATCTCGAAAACTGTTGACTCTAGAAAAATATGTTGAAAATAAAAATAAAAGTTAATTAAATTTACTATAAAATTTATTATATATAAATTTGTCGTAATTCTAACCGTTTATGAGATATACATCATTGAAAATAGGTGATTTTCGGAAAAAAAACAAATGTCACCTCTCTTTTTATCAAACTTATGCTTCTCTTACGTTACCCAATCGTTTCTCAGAAAAAACATCAGAATCAAAATTGTAGAGCATTAAATTTATTTTAATTTCATATATACGTTTCTGGTATTTGAAGCAAATGTTTAACAAAAAGTGAGGTAACATTTTTTTTATTTCTAAGATAGTCGATTTTTAATAACGAATATCTCAAAAACCATTGGAATTTCCACGAATACATACATAATTAATTTTATAGGAATGAGCTTTAATTTTGATCTGCTACATATTTTTCTAGAGTCCACCGTTTTCGAGATATAATCGAAAAACAAAATTGGAGCCTTCTCTCCTCCCCCCACCTTTAGCTCACCCCCCAGGGGCGGGGACTTTTAATATGTTTACCTTCTAACTACTCCTAACAAAGCTGTGAAGTAAAAAATTATCGCATATTTCATGCACTCTACCCCTCATTTTGGCACTCCTTATCTGGGGTCGCACTTCTCTGAAAAACACATTAATTGATATTCATTTCGAAACTAATTGTTCGATCCAAAATTTCTATTTTTTATCTGAAAGCTCCTTAAATTTACTATAAGAACCTATAAATGAAATTTTGATCAAGTCCGATTAAATACCCACACCAGCACGTTAAAAACCGCTTACTATTTTAAGTCCAAGTTTTTTTGGCATATTTTTCACCATAATGCCGAAACTATTTGTCGGATCTGAAATTTATTTTTTTCAACTAAAATCTGGTAAAATTTACTATCAGGCCTTATATATGAAATTTTGATTATGTCATGTAATACACCCAAACCTGAACGCTAAATATGTATGTTTTGGCAAAGTATGACGATATTCTCAAATTCAGTGGGCTGGTTTGAGTGTATAACGTGACATAATCAAAATTTCATATATAGGTTCTTATAGTAAATTTAAGGAGCTTTCTGATGAAAAATAGAAATTTTGGATCAAACAGTTTTTTTTGGAATGAGTATCAATAAACGTTTTTTTTCAGAGACGTGCGACCCCAGATAAGGATTGCCGAAATGAGGGGTGTAGAGTGCATGAAATATGCGATAATTTTAGACTTCACAGCTTTGTTAGAGTAGTTAGTAGTTGTAAGGTAAATATATTAAAAGTTCCCGCCCCTGGGGGGTGAGCTAAAGTGGGGGGAGGGGAGAAGGTCCCAATTTTGTTTTTCGATTATATCTCGAAAACGGTCGACTCTAGAAAAATATATTGCAGATCAAAATTAAAGCTCATTAAATTTCCTATAAAATTAATTATATATGTATTTGTTATTATACGTTATATACGTATTTGTGTAATTAATACGTATTTACCTTCCATCTATTCCAAACGAAGCTATGAAGTCAAAAATTATTGCATGTTCCATGCAGTCTACACCCCTCATTTCAGCACTCATTGACTGGACTATAAATACAAATTTTATTTTGAGTTTATCCTTCCATTAGTCCCGTGATCTTGTGAGGTGCATGATAGAATTGTTATGGCCGTTTCTTGTCCATAGCGAGCTAGTGGGGGGTAAGATTCCAGGTATGCCTTTACCAGCATTCCCTTATATGTTAGCATCTAATCTGATTCTGCCCTGGCCTTTTCTGGTCCACTGGATATCAAAACACCTGGGAGGTGTAAGGCGACTAAACACAATTTTTTTTTTTTTGTTATTGTTTCATTGTCTTTATATGTTTTTTAGTACTCAGATACAGAGTTTTGTAAATCTTTTATTAATGAAATATATTGCAAATAATCTTCATAAATTCACAAACACCTGTGAGGTGCATGCGACTACTACAATATTATTTTGTTTCTAGAATTCAGCATGGGTTCAGTGGAGAATTGATATTCATTGGAGAATTAATATATTTTTTTATACCCTTAAAACCAGAAATAAAATAAATTTTGAGTTGTTTTGATTTAAAAAAGGTAAAAACACCCACAGGTGCCAAATGACAACTCTTGTCTGTATTGGGCACGCGACTAACGGAAGATTAATATGAAATGTTAGACTATGATTAATTTAATGGAAGTTACATATTTAACTTAAATTTCTAGAATTCAGTATTCCTTCTGTTTATAAAAACTAAAAATTAAAAAATATTTTCAATCCAGTTTTATTTCTTATATTTGTAAAAATTTATTTTTGTTTGTTTATTTTAGGGGAAATGATTTTATGTCAAGAGAATGTTCAAGATCTTATTGTTGCTGCTGACATGTTAGAACTGAAAGAAGTTGTTCAAGGCTGTACTGAATTTTTAAGGAACGAACTTCATATTACCAATGCCATTGGGATTTATAGGTCTGATTTTTATTTTTAGAAGATTAATTTTAATTTTTATGGATATTGGTTATTAATATACCTCAGTGACAGTCCATTACATATAATTAACATGCCTTAAACATTACACAATTGTAATAGTAAAGTAACTTATAAGCTGTGAAAAAGGTACAAAGAAAACCTAACAAATCAATTATAGATTACAGTTGATAGAACAGTATTTTGGGTAGGAAAAGGGGCAGAATTTTCAAAGGATACAATTACTGGCTAATTGTTTGAATTTAAAATTATAAGATTTATAATGAGCATACTAAATTGGGTTCATTTAACGATTTGTCTGGACTGTGTCAGCATAAAATCATGTATAATTTTTTTAAAATTTTAATCAGTTTTGGGTTAACACCTATAGACCCACGTCATATCAAATAATATGCAATGCAATTATCACCTTATAATGTCAGTCAACTATAACAACTTAATATACTTCAAAATGGCTTTTTTGTCACAAGTTTTAAACTATTTTTTATTACTTGGATACAGATTATTACTTGGATTGCCTCTGATCAACCCTTTTTGAATGGACTATTCTAAAATTAGATGTTCTAATTTTTGATGTAATTTTAGTTTAATTAAAATTTCGTATTTTAGGTTTGCCATGGACCACAACTGTGTGGAATTGGCCAAATCTTCTAGAACTTTTATTGAAAATAATTTTCCCTGCATTACATATGAAGAAGAATTTTGTGAGCTCCCAAAAGATCTTCTTTTAAATTTCCTTGACAGTGAACTCCTCATTGTTGAATCAGAATATCAGGTTTGATGATTTATTTTATACTTATGCTAAAATAGTTTACATTAGTAATCTTAATAAAGATGAGGTCAAAGCCGATGCTTCTGGTCGGGCAGGGCAGGGCAGGGCTTTGCTAAACCTGGCACTAGACAGAGATAGATAGAGGTGACTTCTTGATTCAATGAAGTGTGTAGTACGTTTTGATGATGAATAAAGCTTCTTTGTTATAAACTTCACTGATATGTAATATTTTAATAAATCATTACTTTTTTATTTTTTTGAGAATAGATCGAATAAGGAAAATGATCTGGTTTTGGAACGACTTTCATTGATGGTCCTATAGATACCATTTAATTAAAAGGACATCATTTAATTTTAATAAATATACTTCTCATTCGTTGTTCCCCTTGTTCCCCTCAATATAAGGGAAGTAAATAAACATCAAGATTTTTAATTATCTTTTGGTGCATCCACTCATTGTTATTATTTTTATTTTTATTTTATTTTATTTTTTTTAATGCACGTTACTGTTTAGGCTGAGGAAGGTCTATATTACTGTCCATGAAGGTTCTTAGTTATTTGTAAGGGTGTTAAGGAAGGAGTTGATATGGTCAGCATTCATTCTCAACTACCCTTTTTTTTCCCTCCAAAATCAATCCATTATAAAATAATAACTTGAGTCTTTAAAATATAAAAATCTATTTTAAGTTCATTAAGTTTTATTTTGTTATTTAGACGAACTGGAATTATTTTTATTGGTTTTTGGTTGACTTCAGTTTAAGATATCATAATACATTGTGTTAATTTTTTTTTTTGTCATAAATGATCCTAATAGAAACTTCATTCCTTGTATCCTCAGCTCAACTTATTTCTCGTATACCATATTTAAAAATTGTAAAATAAACATAAAATCTTAGCAGTCTTGTTTATGCTATTTTTTATGATTCATGAAACATTTTTTCTTGAGTTGTCACAATTATTAATTTGTTTTTTATTTTATAAAACTTAACTAAGTTAAATGAAAATTCGTAGATTTATGTTTAAATATATAAAAATCATATCACACATCAATCCCCTCAATACAAATATTTGCTGATTTGATTATAAATTTTCTTTGTTAATAACATTTTGTTTGTTGATTTTCTCCATTTTTTTTTATTTGTTTCGCTTTATGAAATTTTCCTTCATAATTCTTTCAAAAAAATTCTTAATCTTAAAAAAAATAAAAATATTACATCTTTCTTGTCACACAAGGCCACAACAAATCCATGTTTTGTACATAAGGCTCATTCAACATTCAAAGAACAGTTTGAATTTAATAAAAATATAAACTCTCTTAAATAAAGTTTAAGTAATGAAGCATGTACATTTAAAATTATATTTTATTATTTTTTTAAAGTTGAATTTTAAGACATTTATCCGCAAAAATATTGATTAACATTTGCTGAAAATGAAATTCATGTAATTTCCAGCAAATATTTTCCTATATTTGAATTACGAGATTTGATAAAAATTTCACCTTATCTTTTGAATGGTACTTATTGAATTTAGTGCATTTTTTTTTTTTTTTTTTTTTATATTGGGTAAGGCACTTATAGTTCGAGTCCGACTGAAGGCAGAAAATTTAAAAATTCGAGGTCGGGAATTAAGTTTTTGATAAAAAATTAACAAAATATATAAGTACTGATCCATTTTTTCAATTTCAGGTATTCCAGTCTGTAATGAGGTGGATTAACTATGACTTACTGTCCAGAAAGAGATTTGTTTTTGAATTATTGAGTCATGTTCGGCTTCCTTTGATTTCTGTTACTTTACTTGAGAGATCCATTTCAGATACACCTGATGCTAGTTTAAAGGTACTTACATATTGAATAAGTTATGAAACAGTTACAAATCATTATTTTTAAGAAAAATAAAAAATCATAGAAGTTCAGCAGAGGTTAATGAGTATTACTTTATTTTATTGTTCTTTATAGGTTGCATTGAGGTCAGTGAAAAAAGACCTTGTATTGAAAAAAGGAAACCTGGTACCCCTTTTGGCTTATCCGAGGCTTTGTGCTAAGAAAACAATCTTTGTCATTGGTGGTAGTAAAAGAGAAATTGTTAAGACGTGGACTCGCTCTCTGGAGTGGACTTATGATACTGTAGAACGATATGATTGTTATTCTGGGTGAGTTATATTGTAATTATTCTAGCATCTTTAAAATTATTACTATTATTTTTTGTTACTAAAGTAATTTTAAAAATAGAGCATATGTATATTATTATTTATTTAAAATTATTGAATTAATTTCTTGTCTGATTGTTACCTCTTATTTTTTGTAGTGAATGGTATAAAGGAATCGCTCCAATGGCAATTGGAAGGATTCTTCCTGGAGTGGCAGCATTAAATGGCAAAATTTATGTTGTTGGAGGCGAGCATGAAAGCCAAATTCTTGCTAATGGTGAAACATATGATCCTTTAACAAACACTTGGTCAAAAGTTGCAAGCATGGTAACTTAAACCATAAATTAATTTAATCTTTAAAAATAAAATATTATGACTCCCTTTAAATAACTTAACTACAAAAGAAAATTTTAATTTTACAAAAGAATGAATTTAACTACAAAATTATGAACAATTCACCACTGGTTTCCCTCTCTCTTCTTATTACCAACTCCAAAATCAAAAAATCATCCCCTGATGTAGTTTTTTAAAGTTTTATCAAACCCTCTAAGAAGCTGTCAAACAACAGTTTTCATTCTGACCGAGTCCTCTGATTTTCTTTATAAAAAAAATAAAAAATTTCACTTATACATTATACATTTCACTTATACATTTTAAACTTTTTTTCACAACCTACAACCTTACCATTATCAATTCCAGTATTTAGTTTATAATTTTTTTTAGGTGGTTCCAAGATGTGAGTTCGGCTTGTGTGCTGTTGAAGGGGAACTCTATGCTCTTGGAGGTTGGGTAGGCGATGATATTGGCGGGTCAATTGAAAGGTACTTGTTTTTAAAAAGTTTAAATTGTTGATAGGTCATTAAATATTTTTTTATCTCATTTCAAAAAATCACAATATCCTTTTGTATTTATTTATACATATTTCTGAAGTTGGAAATATTTTTATATTCCTAGTTTATACTTATTAGCAATCCTGTTATTTCTGTTTTTATATATCAGTTTTTAGCCTTCATATTTTTGAATTTATTTGTTTATTTTCATTTTAATTTGACAGGTATAATCCTGTTGTTGATGAGTGGCACCTGGAAGGGGAGATGCCTGAGCCGAGGTTCAGTATGGGAGTGGTTTCTTATGAAGGTAAGTGTTCTTGTGAGACCCATAAAGATTCACTAACAAAATTTCTTTAAGGTGATTGTAATAAAACAATCAGAACCACAAGTATTACTATCTGATAGAATTAAAAAAAAAAACAACACAACAATAATATTTACTAATGTTAATGCTATTAGAGCTCAGTGCTGTCAGTATTGCCTCAAGGAATACTGTGCTTCAAAAATCAGGCAGCTTTACCATTGCCTGCTCCAAAGTTTCTGGGTGTACTATTGTGTTACTGACTGATTTATTCATTGAGTTCAGTGTCTTGAAAGCTCAAGTTTCCCATAAATCCTTCCTCTTTGTGACTTTCAGTGCAGAGATGCTTCAGTCCAAGCCAGACATGCATCACAGCTCCCAGCCAGTGTCTCTAAGCATTTTCATGGCATTCAGCTCATGTCCTTTTTGCTGTCCTAGCCTGGAGAGTCCATCCATGTTAGTGAATTCTCCAGCCTGCCTAGTTTCGAACTTCCTTGGGTCTGTGTTCTCCATACTCCACTTCCTCCATACTGTGAAGGTGGTCAAACCATTTCAGCTGCCTCTTTTCAGCCATTTCTCTTACATCTGAAATGCCATGGTCTTTTTTCTTTTACTAGCTCCAGTGCTTGTCCACTAGAACCCAGCTTTTGCTTCCATAGAGTAGGTAAATAAATGGCCCTGAAGATATGTAGTTTTACATTTTCCAACTCCATCTTTCCTGCCACCGTATTGCACATTGATAATAGACCCTATTCATCTTCTTGATCCTATTGGAAACCTCCCCATCAATCTTTCAATTCCTGCTGATGACTGTACCTAGATAAGCATATTCCTTTGTTATCTAGATCGGAGATAAAGTTTGAATAAGTAGAGCAGTTTATATATCTGGGTTTTACCATATCTAACAAAAATGTTGTTTAAGAGGGAATATATAAAGGCAAGATCAAAGGCCTGAAATGCTTGTTATTTCTTATTTGCAACAATACTCAGTTTGAACCTACAGTCTAGAATTAAAATTAAGGATCTATAAGTCTATTATTCTGCCAACAGTTCTTTACCGATGCATAAAGTGACTGCCAATGTTAAGGGAGGAACAATGCTGAATCTCCTCTTAGCAGGTCCATGGGGTCTTCATCTTTTGCTTCATCGTTGCTTTCCTTTTGCCTATTTTTCCCAGTTTTGCACGACACTATTCCTAATAGAGGCTTTTGTAGCATTAGTAAATTTTTCGTTATGGATGACAAAAAAATTTTTTTTTTATCCTATCCAACACCTCTAAGGTTCATTTCACAGACAAAATGCATAATTCATCTTATTCTGTTATCATATTTTTTTTTTTTTCAAAAAAAGCTGAAACAATCTATTTTTGAAGGTTTAATATACATTGTTGGTGGGTGTACCCATTCGAGAAGACACCTTCAGGACCTAATATGCTTTGATCCTGTGACTGGAGAGTATCAAAATCTTGCACCTATGCTTGAACCTAGGTCACAGATAGGAGTTGCCATTCTTGGTGGTTATCTTTATGTGGTTGGAGGTATTAACAAGGAACATGATGTTCTCAGGTCTGTTGAGAGATATTCTTTTGAGCAGGTAAACAATAATATCTTGTCATAATGTATAAGTTAATGAATTAATATTATCTATAAAAAATATAAATTTAATCTCATGGAATTGACATATTCATTTGAGAAACCATTTGAGATATCAAAATCATGAGACTACAATTTATTGACGGTTGTAATTAAACAAAAAGATATATATTTTAATCAATGATTATGTAGGTTTTATAATAAAACTTAGAGTGGCATAACATTGCCCAATATCTTTACACAGAATACATGGACTGTTGTTACCATAACAATTCTTATATGGCTTGGGCAAGGAAAAAAAAAACCCATCAAGTTGTAAAGGCTTTTGAGGAATCAAACTTCAAGTTATACATTTCTCCTGCCAGCTTTCCCACCCTTTCTTGTTTGTACTTGAAATAGTTCGATTAGTCAATTACTTAATTCAATTTTTCCTTCAGTTACTGGAGTTTTATCCTTGTTAATTACTTGATTTTACATTTCAATTAGTGATGCATTTGTTTGCAATATCAAACTCAAAATGTGAAGGAAAATAAATTAATGTATCGCTACCAGGAGATTTTTTTATTAGTTATTAAGGTTTGACCATGATCAATTGAAGAATCAATAAAGATTTTAAATAAGTAAATCTCCTTTTAATACAAAAGACAAAATTTTAAAGTAGTTCTACTGTTCCTCTAATCTGTGTGAATAGTTGGTTAAGTGCAAAAATCGCATTTTAGGAAAAAATCAATTTTTTTTCTTAATGATGCTCAAATAAGTGTTCATCAGATACTAATAAAGAAAATTTCTGGTGATACCTATGACCTAAAATTCACAAAAATACTTGACATACAAAATATGCTCGACTGACTATTCACAAGTCCTAAAGAAATATTTTTCTTTCTTAATTAAGAGAAATTAATTTTTTTCATAAAAATTTCTGACAAAAAAAATTAAATATGCCATAAATTTTCTTCTTCTAGTAGGGTTCTAGTAGCCTTGTATGAAAATTTAAATGTTTACTGAGAAAAGGTTTAGAAGCTGACGCAATACTGAAAAGAATGAGAATGTGTCAAATTGAAAGTTTCAGTTTCTAATTTGCATCCATATTGAAGGTGTTAATTATATCTGTAATTAAAAAATACCTAAATGGTCCATTTAAACATCAAGATGACTGTTTAAGCATGTTAAAAACTTTTATTTATTATAAATACATATATTTTTAATGTAACATACTTATTTATTCACAGAACAAATGGTCATATTGTGGTTTACTGAAAGTGGGGCGAGCAAGCCCAGCTGTGGCCGCTGCTGGTGGTTATCTTTATGTTATGGGCGGTGACCAGACGCACGAGGTCAACTTCTACAGAGCTCAAGTAACAATAGCATCCGTCGAGAGGTACGATCCTGATAAGGGCGTTTGGGAAGACTCCTCGCCGTTGCCAGACAGTAGGAGCGAAGCCGCCGCTATTGTCCTTTGATGTCATTAATTGATTCTTTTGCTTTATAAGCTCTCAGCATTTTAGTCATGGCAGATTTTATTTAAGCTCGAAATAGTACCAGAGATTGTCCTCTGTTGGATTATTTTTTAGCTGAACATCACACGCTAGCTTTGAAGATTTTATTGATGCTTTGTATTTATTTCGAGAAACATAAATATATTAAATCTTTTACTAAAAACAATTATGAACTTTCATCATTGAGTCAATTTTGAATTATATTGTGATTCTCAATTTATAGATACTTGATATTATTTTCTCAATTTTAAGTGATTTTATAAGTTATTTTTAATTTTTTTTTTTTCTTTTGCCTGAGTGCAAATATAGTTTTGTTATTTTAGGTTATTCTAACTTATAACTTCTCGGATACTAGTTAAAAAGTACCTGTTCAATGTTTCTCTAATTCAATTATCAAGACTGAAGGAACACCTAATCACCTAAATGTGATGCCTGAATTAATGAAACATTGACTGCCTGGTTTTTAACTGGTATTTTAGGGACTAAGGTTTTGTGTTGGAATCATGTAATAAATACCTAATTATTTTTTTTCGTATTTAATAATAAAAATAATTATAAGAAAATTCTGTAATAGAGTATTAAAGTAAATCAATATTTCGTCCATTTCATTGGCAGGCAGTTGTATTAATTTGTTTGGTATCCATCTATAAACGTTAGAGTATCTTCATTTCTGAACCACCTTAATGTAGCGAACAAGTTCTTATCACACTTATTCAAAGAATTGATATATTCATGTAAGTTGTAGAAGAACTCTATTTTTGAAATTTAATCAAATATCAGGACCACCCAGTTGTCAACTTGAGTCATCCAATTTTACTCTACAAATAGCAATTAACTCATTTATATCTTGGTTTTGTTAATTCAATTTACTCTAGAAATTACCTGAGCCGCTATTTATTGTTCAATTGAAGAAGTACCTACTTACTCTGAGCTATTTAAAACCTAGGTTTGAATAAGCTGAATATCTTAATTACTGAGAGGAAAACAAAATAGTTAATAACAAATACAGCCGAACCTCACGAAGCTAACTCTCTGGATAATCTGACCCTCCCGCTGAGTCCTGTGGGCTACACAGAATTTTTGCGAAATCCCTAATAGTCCAGTAAACTTTTAGTTTTGGTTTATTTATGTATTGTTAGTGCTTGTGTGTTCAAATCCAAATGTTAGACTTTAAATGTACCACCGCTCGCTAATTGGTAGCGTAATAGCATTTAAACTTTCTACCTTTTTTAAGTTTCACCATACTATCTGGTGCATAGTTGGTTCTGAAGAAAACCTTTTTTATACAAAATTAAACTTAACTAAACTCAATTTTCTGCAATTTGAGCAGAGTATAAGCACTATAGCTTAAATAGAAACTAAGATACAAGCTTTCTAATTTTCAGAATTCTCTCAAAAAGTTGGGATTATTTTAATTTTTTTTTGGTTTTGCTCTTTACAATCTTACAAACAACATTTAAAGCATACTTCAATAAACATACAAACAATACTCAAAGCATAGAATGATTTAAAAAATAAATTAGCTACAAACCTAAGAAATTATAGTTCTACTATAGCAAATACTTCTATACATAAATAGCTGGCTTAAACGTATATCGGTGTATATATAATATACGTTTCTGTTCCCTTTATTTTTTAAAAATATTAATATATAACTTTTAATATTATTATAATTGATATAATTATAATACACCTTCAACTATTAAAAACATATTTCATTGAAATATCCCCTTGATTGGACCTTTTGCCCTACCACTTGGTCCCTTGGGGGTCAGATCAGTGAGGTTCTTCTGTAATGCTGTTTTCATTTCGTACATTTGAATTATGAAATTAAAAAATGTATCAAAAATTAATTAAATAGATATCAAACAATAGTAAGTATCCTGTTTGATTAATATTGTATTACAGTAACAAAACTATCAATTTTTAAAATTCATGGGGCTCAAGCCCGCCTACTCTTAAGAAAGATCAAAAACCTCTGTTTTGATTTGGAGTTTATGATGGAAATAGAAGAACAATATTTAACTGTAAATATGGAATAAACAGACATTAAGTTTTATTTTTTTCCGTTTGTGCAATTTTTGATGGTCCAGATAGTGAGTATGCACTATACTTAATATTAAAGAAAGCATTTTAATGGTTTGTTGGATAGTTAATCAGAAATAATTTTATTTCTCTGTCGAATAATTTATTTATTCAGAGTTTTAAAGTATTGTTAAGCTATCGTGTAATAATTTTATTGAGGTTAAAAATAAATTAACTATTGTGTTGAATCTTAATGATTATTCTTAATCATTTACACTACAAGTTCATTTATTTCTTGGATATTTGTTTGATGTTTTTTGATACTTTCGTCTTATCGTATTTGTTTAATTATTTTTATTTTTTTATTATTTTGCTGGTGGTCATTTTGTTATTTCAATTTCTGAGCATTTATGTAAATCCTTGTACATATCAAACTGTGTTCATATTGTTTTACTTCTTTATTACTATTCACGTACATGATATAAAGTATTGCATTTGTTGTGGTCTTGATTTTCCAATATTTATTAAAAATATGTAATAGGTATTTGTATTGTGAACTTGTATATTTGTTTTATACCAAGTGCACACAATTATTACTGATGAAGTCTTAATATGATGTATTCTTAGGAATGCTATGTTGCTTTATCTTGTTTTATTTTTAATTTTTATATTATCACATGAAGGTGAAGAATGGTAAGTTGCAAGCAGGGATTACAAAAACTGTTCATATTATTTTAATTATCTGATTTTATAGCAAAGGATTTTTTAAAGCAATATTTGGCGTATGACTATAATGACAAGTCATCTTATCACTTTTGTATAGTAACCATGACCTTTTTATTAATAATAATAAATACAAAATTATCACTATTTTTCAAGTTTTAACGTAATACAGTAAACTTCTGATTAAATGCGGAATCGGGTGAGATATCGATTGTGGACGATCCAAGGTCATTGATAATCCCCAAGATGGCTTAAATTGACTGTTGATTGGAGTTGACTGTTGCTATTTGAATTTCTTTCTGTTCTTGGTTAAATACAATATATATATTATTTTTTTTTTTTTCAAAAATTGAACTCGCCATTCTATACCTTTTGTCTTTTGCTTTTATTTAACACCCAAAATAAGATTGCTCCAGAGTTTATGATGAACAATCTTATTTTAGGGTTATGAACAGCTAAGTTTCTGATAATATTTGTTGACTTTACGCTCCAAATAATTGGTATGATAGAATTATTTAATTTTAATTTAATGTTATATTTTCGTGTGATTTTTAAATATTCTCTTTTATGTAAAATAATGGTTATAACTGTTTATCTAAATGTCCAGTCTATTGGTTTATATGGACTGTTATAAAAATAATACACACATTAGGTGTTTGTATACATATACGTTATAAATTTGCATGAAGTTACATCTTACAACTAGTATTTAATGCCAGGTCATATGGGCAATTTGTAAGTCGTTAACTTTTTATTTTAATCAGTACTTTCTAATTTGTTTTATTGATATAGTGGATAAAAATGAATGAGAATTTTTATTGGTTGTTAAAGATTTAAAACTAAATCGTTAAAATTATTATGTTCAGTGTTATGTGAGTTTTGTGTATATATTTTTTTATAAATTTAAATTATAATTTTTAGCTTTATTTAAATCACATTGCTTGTCGATATTTTTGTGCAATGGCATCAAACTAAAGGAGACTGCTTACCTTACAACAAATTTTAAGACTAAAATATTCACCCACTTCCCTGGTTCGGATCAATTGTTAATTTTAGAATATTCAGTACATTAGGAGTCCTAGGCCCTGATGAGTGTAACTTTGAATGCATGAAATTATTACGATAAGTATTATGTGTGTGCTTGTTGCGAGGTGATTCCCGATTCAGGTGCCTGGGTCGTACTTTGAAAGCTTGACCAACTTTAGGAGTATATTAATTGTAAACACTTAAAAGTATTAGCTGTAAGAAGAGGAAGAGCTCATAAGTGCACCTCAGCCATAATTATTATTGCGCATAATGTGCAGTTTTTCACGCTCAATTTTTCTCTGCATTTCAATTTGTTTGGAAAAAAAAAAAAATTATTTGAATTGCCCCTTAGCTTTCTCATTGGGACTGAGAATGACCTCGCTTGTGGTTTATTTTACGCATTTTATCTCCCACTCCCAGTTTAATGCATCGATAATGTTATAATTTCAATCCTTTTTTTTTTCATGATTGATTTAAGCTTTTCTTATTTAATAACGGCTGTGCTTATTAAAAGGAATGAATCCTAAATTGGACGTAATATGTAAATTTAACATTACTATATGTAGCTAGTATTGTGCTTAATGTTGCGGCACAGCCCTGGTAATATTGTATATTAAAGCCATGTTACTGCCAAATGGACAAGACAAGGCTTGGTTTAGTTCTTGAAATTTGGAAAATGATTGTAAAAATAATGAAACAGATTGTTTCAATAGGACATTTGAAAGTGGTTAGGCAAGGAGGAATGTCCAAAAAAATCTTAACTGAGATTTCATTGCCACCTCTTAGCTTGCCCCATGTACTATCATTTAAGGTGGTCTCATGGAGGCTAGAAAGAGGATTGTTACATGTTTTGAAGTTAAAAGAACCCGTTCCCATTAATAAAAATATGGGCTTAGTAATTTTCTTTTTTGATTTTTTCAGAACTAAGGCTATTGGACATTTCCCTTTGTAGCCAACAACTTTTTGGTGAGTCATTAACCATCCGTCACTCGTGTGGAGTATAATTGTACTCCAATATTCTTTTATTGTTTCTTTATTTTATATTTATGATTTGTTAACATGAAATGATCCCATGCTTTGATTTATAAATATTGTTTTAATAAAGGATTACAAAAAAAAAAAAAATATTTTATTGGAAAATTTTTAAAAACAAAATGATTATTCACCCACTAAGATTAGTCCAAAAAACTCAGACTCACGGAACTTCAACAACTTTTAATCTCTGTAATCAGAAATATAAATTTTCTAAAGCATCTGGTGTACAAATATACGTGAGTAATAGAGGATTAAAAACATTCTACTTATCAGAGTTACAAAATCGAAAATAAATATTAATTTTTTTGTTTTAATTGTTTTTTTTTAAAATGATTTCTTGTAGTTTTATTGAAAATATGATTTGAATTAATTAAATTGTCCCTAAATTTAATTAGATATAGATTAATAAATTTCATTAAAGCTGTTCTGATAAAGTGCTATATATAAAGTATATATGTTTTTGTTTTGCACACAGAAAAATTATTTTTTTTAATCAATTCCTTCTGTAATTCATTCCATATTCTGTAAATTAATTTAAACATTTCAAATTTAATTTTGAAAAATCTGTATTGAATTTTAAATTATTTGAAAAATTTATGTTGTTATATATTTTCCTCTTGTTTCTCAGAAATAAAAGAGAAATGACTAAAAAGAGTTAAGGAGTTTCTGATTTTGACATTAATTTTTGAAAAGTAAATCATAAAATTTGGTTCTTTTATGTCCATTTGGTAGAAATATCGCTTAAGAGGTTTATTTGATATTTATTAAAATATTTCTGTTCCTATTTTTTTTAGATATTGTTATATTTATTTATATTGTTTATTTCATTGTAGACAATTTATTATTGGATTATTGAAATTTAAATACTTATTTAATTAATATACTGTTATTATAGATGTATATATTTTTGTTATTTTGTGTATCGTAGTCAGAAGTGAATATATGGATGATAAATTATGAATGTTCATTAATAAATTTATATTTAGTAACTCATCACTTGACTTTTATTTGCAATACTCCTTCCATTAACTAATATTTAGTATGGTATTTATTATTATGTTAATAATTATGGTCTTTTGTTTATAAAAATACTCATAACTGGTAAATGAACGGTAATGCATTGGTGCAAATTATATCAGCAGACCATTAAAGGTTGTGTTGCTCATGGAACTGGAACGTAGAGATAGGGAACTCCCTGCTGTATTAAATTGCCTTAGTCTGAATTGTTCATCATGCTTGTAGCAATTGATTAAGTAATTATTAGAGACAGTAAAGACATTAGTAAATATATTGTATTGATATTTTCGATTTATTATTTTCAAAGTAATAAAAAATAATATCTGTTAAAGTTATTCACACGTTATTTTATTACACCAATGTTTTAGATAAATGATTGTTGGTCATCAGAGCAACTACAGAATCAGGAATTAAGAAAAAAGAGATACAATAAATTAAGATTAAATTGATTTATACAAATATTTTTTAAAACATATAAGTGAAAATGATCAAGTTATAAAAGAATGGTAATTTTGTTAAGATTGAAAGATTACAAATACTAGTAATTATATTGATCTTGACAAATGGAAAATATGTAGGTATGTTATATAATTGTAAAGTCAGTAAATTCAATTTAAAAAAATAGCATAAGACAATAAAGGGTTAAAAATGAGTAATGATGAAAAAAAAAAAATTTAAAAGAATTATATAAAACCTGTACCACTAACAACCCATGAAGGGTCTTGGGTTCAGTACTTTAATAAGGATGTACTGTTACTAGGCCAACGGTTGTGAAGGAGGAGATTTGGCCGAAATCTCGCTCAACCGCCAGGTTTTTCCCCATTTAAGGGTACCCACTTTGTAGAGGCCAGGTGTGTCCCAGGAGGGTCTGCCAACCTCGAAATCAAGCTACAACCGAAATAACAGAAAATAAATTTTCTGCCTTCAGTCGGTCTCGAACTCGGGACCGGGAGCTTGGTAGTCAAGTGCCTTACCCACTGAGCTACCTCGCCTCCAAAAGAATTTTATAAGAAAGAATAATATATAATATAATAAAAATAATTATAATATAATATATAGAAAAAATAACAGATGAAATTAGGAAAAGGAGACTGATGTTTCATGGGCACATACATAGAATGAGTCCAAGCCAATTAACAAGAAAAATTGTACTACATTTTGAAAGATTAAAAGGCAAACCCAATTGGCTTCAGAAGGTACGTGAAGATTTAAAAGAAATTGGCCTAAATAAAGAAGAAATTGAAGATAGAACAAATAATAGACAAAAAAATGGGAGAGAGTGGGAAGGTTTCCAAGACAAAACAGCTCCAAATAGACAGGGGAGAAAATGGACTGCAGAAGAGAGAAAAGAGAAGAGTGAATAGGTGAAGGAGTATTGGAGAAAGCGTAAAGCTAACTTGGTGGCTTAAAGGTGGCCCTAGTTGTCCTTTAACAAAAAAAAAATAAAAGTAAAAATAAGTGCTAATCAAACCAAATTAGGTGAACTTAATAAAATGAGGGCTGGTAATAGGATGAAATGATTATATATCACTGACATTAATAAAGTAATAATCTTATAAAAAAAGAAAATATGTAATATGTATAAATGGCCAAATATACTATTGCTTTGACTGATCCCTCTAAAAATATCTACAAGATATAAAATCATCCAGTCAACATAATTCACAACTTCCTTTATCCTGATCAATGATAATGCCATTAACACATTAATAGTAAGTAACAATTTAAACATTGATTGAATCATAAGATCCTATAAACTGCCCTAATTTGTGATAAAAAAAAATTCAGAAGTGATGTTGGTAGCAATGGAAGTATTTCTCACTACCTCTTAAACAATTTTCTTTATCAATTCAGATTTACTGGACAGACTGTACTGTAGGTAACCAATTTAAAAGTGAAGAACCTATACAATCGTAAGTGTTAACACAAAAGGACCACATCATGCTTGATTGTATAAAATAATAATTTTTCATTCAAGATTTTCAGATTGAATAATTTTTTATTCCAGTTGACAATCTTGTTGATTGTGATATAGAAGTATTAAGAATATATTAATTCCATTTTTTTTAATAAGCAACAAAATATAAAAAATGAGATTAAAATTGTATATTTATATTTAAAATTTACACTTTTTATTGCCATTATTGAATGTAGCTTCTGACTACCTGTTCACCTTGGGTCAGTTGCTACTTAAGTTTGTAGGGACCTAAACTGAGCTAGATCTGGGTGGGAAAACCAAGGAGAATCTTCTAGAAGGCGGCAGAGGATAAAAGGTAAGGATGGGAAAGTGGGTAAAAACCAACTTGCCGAAGATGGATTTTTGTCTCTGAGTAAACACAAGAGGCCTGAAATGGTTTCTTTATAACCAATCCTGGATATAGCTGGATCAAGTGGTTTTGAAGCTATCGCATCCTGTAAAAGTTAAAAAAGATATACTTTATACTTGAAGGTGTTTAACTTCATTTGATTTATTTGTTCTCTTATAATGTTTTATGAAATCCTTATTAATTATTATAAATTCTAAACTAAACAATTGAGGTGACTGTGAAAAGGGCCCATAGTACCAGAGGACCTTTTTCATACATTATAATCTTATTAATTCAAGAACATCATGTAATTTTTTTATTTGAATAGTCTACCTCTTTCTCGACCTCCTATGTGCTGCTGAGAGTATTTGAATAGTACTTCAGTAAAATAATAAAATGATCTTGATGATCGATCACTAACCATGAAAACTACTGAACCAATTTAAACCAAATTTTAACTACATCATCTTCATAGTTTAAGGAAGGTTCAGCTATAATAAAATTTACTAATTATCATTGAATGTTTATAGAAAATGTAATAAATATGTGCGTTCCAGTAAAGTTAAAAAATTGACCAATAGGTGGGGAGCCTTCAAACGATTAAAATTTCCTATTAAAATTTCTTTTGCTAATACAGTTAACAAATTGCAAGGCCAGACTTACAAAAACGTTGGAGTGGATCTTCAATCAGTTTCTCTCAAGCTCAATAATATGTGTTTATTAGCTCCGGAAAGCCTAACAGTCAAGTTATTCTCATAACATTGGGAGACAAACCTCGAAATGTTTTTTTTTATGTCTATTGATAAGTAAAATTTGAATTATTAATGAGAATTATCCATCATTTTTATTAATTAGAGCGGGCGAAGCCATGACCGAGAATGATAGTATAATTATATTTCTGTAAAACTAAGCAAAGGATTATTGTTGGTTTTCTAACAAAGTGTTAATCCCATACCGACTGTCTTTCTCTATATTTATATTTTTATAATAATAGAATATGTTAGATCTGCCAGGATCCAATAATTTTTGATGGCTGAAGGATATACTTGGCCTCTCCTTCCTTGCAAAATAATTGTTCTTTTCAAAATTGATATTGTAGAGTGAATGATGTATGTGATTATTTTTGACCTCCGGGCTTTGTTAGGAATAGTTAGAAGATAAACATTCTAAAGGTCCCTGCCCCTGGGGGTTGAGCTAACATTGGGGAGGAGAGAAGGTCCCATTTTTGGGTTTTTAGATTAAATCTCGAAAATGGTGGACTCTTGAAAAATATGTTTCAAATAAAAATTAAAGATAATTAAATTTGCTATAAAATTAATTCTATATTTATTTGTGGAACTTCCAACAGTTTGTGAGATATACATTATTATAAATCGATAATTTTCGCAAAAAAATAATTTTTACTTCACTTTTTGTCAAACATTTGCTTCTAGTGTTTTAAACGATTGTTTCTCATGCCAGAATCAGAGTTGTAGAGCATTAAATTTCATATATACGTATCTGGCACTAGAAGCAAATGTTTGACAAAAAGTGAGGTAAAAATTATTTGTTTGCGAAAATTATCGATTTTCAATAACATATATCTCGAAAATTGTTTAAAGTTTGACAAAAGGTATAGAATTAATTTTATAGCAAATTTAATTAGCTTTAATTTTTATTTAAAAAATGTTTTTCTAGAGTCCACCGTTTTCGAGATTTAATCGAAAAACCCAAAAATAGGACCATCTTCCCTCTCCCCCACCGTTAGCTCAACCCCCAGGGGCAGGGACTTTTAGTATGTTTATCTTCTAACTACTCCTAACGAAGCCCTGAGGTCAAAAATAATCGCATATTTCATGCACTCTACACCCCTCATTTCAGCACTCATTGACTGAATTATTTTTTAAAGGACACTGAAGGAAGCCCAAGGTAGAAGGAGCATAGCCTAGAGGGAGGCCTAAAATAACATGGTTACAAATGAATTAAGAAGCCATTCATGGGAGGAACCTTACCTGAAAAAAAAAATGGTAATAGTTATATAAGCAGGATCCTCACACTACTATGGTGGTAGAAAAAAATCATGATGTTTTTATTTTTTTGCACTAATTTAAAAAGTTGTTAATGATCTGTGCCTTTACTAAATGAAATACAATGAAACCTGAATATTTACACTATAAACAATATTTGCATCTGTGTTATTGAAAATAATAATTTTTGATTTATGTAATCAACTTCATTTGAGGCATAGAATTCCAAAACCAGATAAGTACAATTTCCAGATTTTCTTTTAAAAATAATTTTACTTTGTTTTCTACAAGACTATCTTCAGGTGAAAGGTTTTCTCAAAAAAGAAATGAAATCACATTGAAAACGACTGCAAAATATTATACCACTTCCTATTTCAGACTGACCCTTAACTTTATCAACCAGCTGTGAAAATTTTTCAAAAGTGGACTTAGCTGGTTTTGGAATTCTATGCTTCATTTAGTGTAAATATAATTTAAATATGACTTGAAAACATACCCAATTAGTATTGATTTTATGCTGTAAGGCATATTTATCGATAGATTTATGAAAATGTTCCAAAACTAGAGTGACAGAAGTGTTTTCCATAGCCCCTGCACATACCAATAGGAATTTCCATCTTTTGTTTTTGTCCCAATGGAATACATGTCTGAAACAGGATTTAATATGATTTTTAAATATAAAAATATTCCTCAACAGTGTATTGAAAACATGATGTGGTCAGTGCCATATTGAATGAAAGCCATTACAAATGCACAAGGATAATAATATTTCCGCAAAATTGTAAATACATTTTTTTAATCTAATTTTTCTTAAGTTGCTTCAAATGATCTTAATTTTTTTTTTTAAATGGATGGCTTTAGTTTCTTGAAGGATATTATATATTTTTTCTTTAAATTAGACATACAAATGTTAACATTTATATTACAAAATGATAAGTTAAGAAATCATCATTTACTTCATTATGTCAATTGTTGTCGGCCTTTTTTCTGGCACAGCACTTAACATCCAGGAGATTATGTCCAGAGCTTCATGATTGTCAAGTTTTAATATTGGAGTTCCTTGGATTAAACTTCTCACAATGTCTGAAGCCGTTCTTCCAAAAGGATGCAAACCAGCAGTTAAAATATAATGACTTATCATTCCAAGGACTTGTATATCAGATGGGCATGTTGCCAAAACCTTATAAAAAGATTCAACATAAAAAAAATGAAATTTAAGTAACATCACATATAATTCATTATCGTTAAAACCTGCCAATATGATTTACTTTATTTGTTATAGATTTTATTCATGTGTTAATTTTATTTATTTAGTTTCATTGTTAGGTGTGATTTACATCGGTGGTGCCATTTTAATTACTAGGTCAATGGAAACACACTTGGTAAAAAAATTGTGTTACCATAGCTACTTTGATAAACTAAAGATCCTAGGTTCAAACCTGACTGGTGTAGGGTGGAATTGATTCTCCCCCTCTCCCAACCTTCTAACCAGGAAACCCTGTGTTGCCGAGACTGTAGGGGAGAGGAGGTAAAAAAAAAAATTATGATTTCCAAAAAAATTAGGTGCAGTATTAGCTGTAATTACATGTATTTAAATGGAATATTTTTTTAGTGTATTTTTAACATGAATGATTTTTGTTCTATCACCTTGATTTTATTTAATCTACATAAATAAATAATTTATTTTTTATTAAATTTTAAAACTTATAGATTGTCTTTTTAATGCATTGTGTAGTATTATGTTGTGGTTCGCTCATTGCGAATTGACAAAATACTCCCGAAACAAATAAATTAATTAAATAGAAATAAAATAAACCAACCGTCCAATCAATACGATAATGCCAGTATGTTTCTCGAGACCACCATAAAGCTGCTTTCACAGAAGTGCAAAGTTGCTGGTAAGTTGTCTAGAAAAAAATGTATTTGCATAATTAAATTTAGATGTATATTTATAATAAATTTATTGAAATTTACAACTGTATAAAGTAAAATACATCTAGTAAATACGAAATATTTAAAAATCTGTGACTAGTAGAAGAACTATCTGTTGGTAGCACTCAATAAAAGTTTTTTATTAAAAGCCCCCAACCTAGGAAGTTTATCAGGCATTGCATTGAAAGGGAGATAAGTGATTTGTGGGTTTTAGTGTGGGTATGGGAGTTTATAATGAAATGACATCTACTTTGGGCCAAATCTCCAGCTTGGTAGTAAATCAAGATAATTAAGGATAAAGTTTATTTGTGATCTAATAAGGAGCATTGAGAATTTTATGAAGGATTTTGAATTGCAAGGATCAGATCTGAGATGGACAGTGAATATTAGATATCGGATGGTTTAATACTATTTTATAAGGATACTATTTTAAGATGGCGGAAGGATATCTTTGGGCCATATATATATTAGTTTCCGTCCTTATGAAATATTCCAGGATTTAATGGTTTCTAAATTAATTACAAAAGAGGACCAACCACATTGTAAAATATTTCAATCTCCAATGACTATTAAACACATAATAGAAGATTGTACATTACTGCAACAAGCTTTAGAAAATAATAAAATACCCCGAACCACAGAACTTGCTCTAGAGGACTCGATTAATTCCATAGACAAAATTATAAAGCTTTTAAAAGAAATTGAACTCACACACAAATAATGTGTATACAAGATTTCCAACAGTAAGACGCAAAGGACGTAATAACCTAGAAGTTGATCGCCCGAAGAAAAACCACAATCTAGATCTATAAAAGAAATCGTTAATCATAAGGTCAATAATTTATTTTTTGACTTTCATAGCTAATTACTTCAAAATTAACAAAGAGAAAATATGATCATTTATCAGTTTCACTTAAGGAAATTAACGTTGAGTAACAGTCATAATGATCATTGTAAGTAAGCCACCCTAAGCTGCATAGTTTTCCTGGAATACGGTAGAATATCCACTCTTCTGAATAAGAACAGTTGTAAAATATTGGTTAGCGAGCTGTGGGAGTGTAGGACGCAAGTCGACACACCTAATCAAAGTATAGTCTGTTTTTATATACCTCTAGGTGTTTCCTTGGAGTTAAAGAGGCACAAACTTTGTAGGACGTATAATAATTAGATAGTCGAAAAGTTAAAATTTGGCTTACTTAATTTTAAAAATCGTCTCGGTTCATACGCAACCAAGTTCAAAATAATAGAAAACAATATGTTTGGTGACCCAAATTGGTTTGATTGTAGTTGTGTCAAAGAGTCTTTTGTAATTAATTGGAAGCTTAGAGCGTTTGCCTAGTGTGCTGAAGTAGTCAAAAATGATGAGGAGTTTCTAGTCATTTCAATCTTATATGGGAGTTCCAAATAAATTGTTCATCCAAATGAAGTCCTAAATAATGAATATGTTCAACAGGGATTGATTGAGTATTATTAAAAGGGATCAGATAAATATTATTTATACTTAAAATAGTGTTGATAATGTAGGATAGATAGTAAATCATAGGTTTATGATGAAGGGTAAAGGTAATTCGAAATCTGTTTTGATTTTTTTTCTGGTTCTCTAGTCTCAACACTTAAAGGTTTTGTTATGAGGTTAAAGTGATCAGGATAAAATAAATGGATCAGTATTCACTGATAAGACACATGTCATTAGCTTTAAGTTGTATACACTCTATATGTGCTACATTGGTCAATCCTATCTAAGCTGATAGTAAGAAACTTGTGGATTTTCTAGTGGAAAGTAAAAAAAAAAGAAAAATGCTGAAATGAAGCAATGCAATTCACATACATTGCCTAAGTTGCTTAAGAGAATTCACTGTTAACTAATAGATAAAGCTTTTTCATAGCGTCTCAGTCAAAAATGTTAGAAAAATAATATTATGAAAACTGACAACCATAACTATAAAACCAGCCGTTACGTTGACGTTGTTGTGGATATTATTCAAAGAGAGGGTTACTGTGAGATACAGGGGATACATGTCATCCTCTTGGCACAAAAGACATCGAGGGCTCTGTATAACTCAAATCCTGTGCAGTTGCAGTGAAGGTAATCATATCCCATCACAATTCAGAACACATATCACAAATACTTACTGACTGATTTTCTGTGTTATCAGCTTTTCCAGGTTCTTAACTACTTCTTTATACAAAGATTACATAATTCTTTTAGCAGCCATAGAGTAGCAGAGTATCGATTTGCAGCATTTCAGACCTGCTTCAGATGAGCCTATCATCTTACAGTCTACCTAACCGAAATGGCTGAGTACCCATTGGAATGTCACCCAGATCTAGTTTCCTGGTCAAGTCAGTTATTTTTGTATTGCAGATTAATTTTTGTTTAAAAAGTTAATTGGTTGTTAGAATAGAAGGTTAATGGATATCCCATACCATTCTAGGACTTTATTTTAGTTTAATAAATGAATTAACTAAAGTCTGAATTTGTATGTTTATTGTTACCTGTTTTCCTTTAGTTTTACTAATCAAAATAGAAAGATACAAAATACTACAAACTACAAAGAGATTAAATATTAAATAGGCTTTTAATGAGTTCCTGGTATCCAAAACATCAGGTTGATCAAAGATCACAAATCTCTATGACTTGCGGTAACATAGTTTACTCCTTTCTACTTTAGCCAATTTTATAACATGTAGGTACAAATGAAGGAAATATAGATCAGTTTGATAAATCTTTGGAACTCAAAAATGAAAGAAAACTTGATTGTAAGTAAATCAACAAATGTAAATATCGTTGAGGTGCATTTTGTATTATTGTGTTTCTATTGACCAATCATCTTCTTTAAATAAAAAACAAAAGTGAAGAAGATAATCTGGATACACTATCTGCATGGTTCATTGTTAAATATTGTGTAATAATTTAAAATCTACTATGGTAAATATTTTTATTTGATTAAAATGGGGTTCAAAAATTAAAAATGTCTTGTTCCCAAAATAAAAAAATAAGGTCATGAGTCCTTTTTCCAGCCATCCCCCCAATTAGGATTTTCATAAATAACTGTATTTTCATAAAAAAAATTGCTTGGTTTAATTTCACTCTAAATTGGTTTAAAAATTTATGGAATACACAATGTGTATTAATTCATAAATTTACAACTTTATAGTACAAATAATCTAACAATTGAGCTACGTCCTACCCGATACCTCATGTACACCAATGTCAGGTACCCTCAGATTTCCCGCCGCATCTATCAGCAAATTGGTTGGCTTCAATTTGCTATGGATAATTGGGGGTTCTTGTGGGTGAAGATAATGGAGTCCTCCTATTGTCTAAAAAATAAATTTCCGTTTAAAGAGAAAAATAATTATCAGTACATTATGTATGTTTAAAAGTGAAAACTTATATCATACATGTTTTATCATAATTTTGAAGAAAACAAAAAGTAAATGCAATGTAACTATTTAATTTCGAAATTTGAACTATTTCATAAATACAGTGGTTGGTAGAATGTGGAGACATCGACTCTATTCCAAGAAACCCAGAGAAATTTTTTAAAGAAGTGAAGGTCTTTAATGAGGTTAGTACAAATAATAATGGTTAATACAGTTGCTAATATGACAGAGATCATATTTCAAAAAAAGAAGTTTAATTTAGTCAAAAAAATCTAGATTAAATTTGTGAGGAGACTTATAGTACAAAGGACTGAATCAAATCCAACGATCATCAAAGTAGGAACTCTTTCACGATAAGTTGTGCCACAATATTATTAATTTTTTGTAAACAAATATTATTTAAAATATTATCTGTTTAAATGTCTAATAATAATTTCTCAGATTATTATTATTATTATTTTTTTTTTTCAATCAAATGAAATGGGTTTATTTTAAAGGATTTTAACATTTTCTTGTATTGTTTCTGAATAAACAGCATTTTGATGATTAGTAATCACAATTTTCAAAATAATCCTGACATATTTGAAAAAATTCAATTTCTCCTTAACAGGGAAAAACAATAGATCATGGATATACTTATTTACAATACACTGATTTTCCCAATATACATTTTAGAATTAAAATGATCAAATTACTTCAATTTATAATTATTATTCAAAATAAACTAACAAGGGGACGTTTGCAGTTGTAACTCACAGATTTGAATGCCGATTTGTGTGTGGGTAGTAGGGACCTATAATAGTGCAAAACTAGAGTTATAGCCGCCAATGGGCATTAGGAACCGAGAAAAAAAATAAAATATGAAAATCACGTTTTATTTTTTTTCTCAGCTCTCAGTCAATATAGAGAAATGATTCTTTCACATTTAATTGCAGTTATATAAGTTATTTGATATAAAAATACTTTTGATATGCTCAAGACACCACCCAGCTTTAGGGTGCTCAAAAACTCTAAAAAAATGAGAAAATTCCAAGGAAATCCGCTGTAAATCAGTGGAAAAATTTTTTTTATGAAAAACTGACCTCAAATCTCGATTTAACACACCATAAAACCCTTATATGTGAAATTTTATCAAAATCAAAAAATATTGATTTTTTACCCCTTTCGAGGAGGTTAAAATTTTGAAGTTGAGATTTCATCAACATTTTCTACCGGCCATAACAACTGCTGTGTTCAACCGATTGCAATAGTAATAGCATCACTAGAATCAGCATACATTCTGCTTTTTATACATGCCTATAACATTGGATTTACTCCCGATTTTAGTGGACAAAAACTGATGTGAATGAAAAAATCCAAGGTCAGCTATAACTTGAGATATTTCAATAAGGGGAAATCCTACGACCTCCGGATTTGGGCTAAACTATGCAGTTTTAAGGCTTCTAGATGACCTTAAAATTTTATCTTAATCAGTTGCGAAATATGTGAGGTAGCGCTAATTATTTACATTTTTTCAGAAATTGACAGCCCTGTCAATCTGAAAATAATATCAGTTTTTAGTTAAAAAATTTTCCTCACCTATATTATATAAATAAAACGTTTTAAAATGACATATTTTTATTTTAAATTGCATAGAAATCCTAAGATTGATAAATAATCTAAAATTAATACCAGGTTTTGATTTAAAAAAAATGTATATATTTTTTTTTAAAATGGTCTTATTTGAAATTTATTGTGTAAAAACTAAAATAATAATAGAAAAAGATCATTTTATATCAGTCTTATTTTTATAATATAGGTGAGGAAAATTTTTTAACTAAAAACTGATATTATTTTCAGATTCCTCATCTCAAAAAACATGTAGAAACTTAATTTTGTCGAAATCAAAAATAATTTTTTTTTTACCTTTAAAATTTTGTAGGATTTTAGAAGGCAAGGGGCTGTCAATTTCTGAAAAAATGTAAATAATTAGCGCTACCTCACATATTTCGCAACTGATTAAGATAAAATTTTAAGGTCATCTAGAAGCCTTAAAACTGCATAGTTTAGCCCAAATCCGGAGGTCGTAGGATTTCCCCTTATTGAAATATCTCAAGTTATAGCTGACCTTGGATTTTTTCATTCACATCAGTTTTTGTCCACTAAAATCGGGAGTAAATCCAATGTTATAGGCATGTATAAAAAGCAGAATGTATGCTGATTCTAGTGATGCTATTACTATTGCAATCGGTTGAACACAGCAGTTGTTATGGCCGGTAGAAAATGTTGATGAAATCTCAACTTCAAAATTTTAACCTCCTCGAAAGGGGTAAAAAATCAATATTTTTTGATTTTGATAAAATTTCACATATAAGGGTTTTATGGTGTGTTAAATCGAGATTTGAGGTCAGTTTTTCATAAAAAAAAATTTTTCCACTGATTTACAGCGGATTTCCTTGGAATTTTCTCATTTTTTTAGAGTTTTTGAGCACCCTAAAGCTGGGTGGTGTCTTGAGCATATCAAAAGTATTTTTATATCAAATAACTTATATAACTGCAATTAAATGTGAAAGAATCATTTCTCTATCTTGACTGAGAGCTGAGAAAAAAAAAAAAAAAAAACGTGATTTTCATATTTTATTTTTTTTCTCGGTTCCTAAAGCCCATTGGCGGCTATAACTCTAGTTTTGCACTATTATAGGTCCCTACTACCCACACACAAATCGGTATTTAAATCTGTGAGTTACAACTGCAAACGTCCCCTTGTAAGTTGAGAAAAAGTAGGGGTTTCAAATTTTATATTTTTTCATTGAAACCAATATAGCTCCTAAACGGTAGATCCTAGCGACAAATGTTATATAACAAAAAATAGTCTCCATTAAATTTCTGATTAGGAAACTGTAAGGAAATTTTCAATCCAAGCAATACCAACAGAGATAGAGAGTGTAAAAAATGCCCCAACACAAAAATTTAGGCAAAACATGACTTTTTCATTCAAACCAATATAACTCACTCCTAAAAGGCAAATCCTAGCAACAAATGTTATACAACAAAAAATATTCTCCATTAAATTTCTGATTAGGAAAATTTCACCAAATTTTCAATCTGACCAACACCAACAGAGCTAGAGCATGTCAATGTTACATTTTTAAGAGAGAAAAATATGTTACAAAAAAAAAAACTATAGACCCCCAGCCAAAAGACATATCGTTGTCAAAAAAATAGAATGTTAAGGATGAAATGAAATAGATCCATTTCTAATTGTATTAGATCGGATGGATAGTTATTAAAAAAGCTGTAAATATGAAATTATGAAAAACGTTTTGATAACTGAGGCAGTGGCTGGAAAAAGTGCATCTTTTACATATGTATCATTAATATTACAACTATATTCTGTAATTTCACATGAAACAAATAATAAAAAATTAATTTCTTATATTTTAACTATCATTCTAATCTGAGGAAATTATAAAAATATGAAATAATTGCGATACATTCCGCTCAATACCTCATATATTCCAAAATCAGCTAATCTAAGATTTCCTGAAGCATCTATCAACAAATTGGTTGGCTTCAGGTTGCCATGAATGATTGGAGGATCTTGTGTGTGAAGATAATGGAGTCCTACCATTGTCTAAAAAATAATTTGATATTTAGATATTTCTGGATTCCTAAAATCATTGTCTAAAAAAACCAATATGCTATCAAAACTAATTATTTACATTTTATGTTCTAGGAAAATTGTGTACTTATTTCATATTTATAAAGAAAATTGAAAAAACAATATGTTTAATAGGGTTATATTATACTTGTTATTTAAAACATAACAAAAGTAGAATAGAAGAGAGAGAAAACATTTGTTGGATTGAGAGGTAGGGAGGGCCTCCATACTATAGTTGCCGAGATTACGGATGGCTACTGAGTTTTGGAGAGGAGGGGAGCGACGTTGCCGGATCTACATTACCATAGCCAACCTATCACACTGCCAGCCCCTTCAGGCGTCAGGTTATTTTCACAAATTCTAATATGTGCACTAAATTAAAACTTAACAACCTACACCACTTATAAACCTAACCGAAATTCAAACTAATAATAACTTATCGAGACTAATAATAAAACCAAAATGGTAAAATGAGATCGCAGAGAACTTGTCTATAGCTACACTCGATATAGAATGAAGTACTCGGTTGGAGAGCTGGCAACGGCGCAGCCCAGTCTTTGACTTACCCCTGCTACTCATAGCCAGTGGCCTTCCGTAATCTCACATAGTATAGGCTGTCTGTATCCTCTCTTCCCCAACACACTGAATTACAACTATAGGTATATTTTAATATATATTGTAAAATAATATGAAGATATTAATCATTGTTTTTTTTGGAAATATGGTTACTTTTATTTGCTCAAGTTTAGTTTGAACGTTTTACTTTTGACACTTTGTAACAAAATCAATTATAATATTATAACTATTACATAAAAATGTTTCTTACTTGCTGAACAAGGGATACAGCTTTTTCTCTTGTGAAGCAGCCTGTACTCTTAAGAAGTGCTAAATGCTCATTGATGTTTCTCTGACATAGCGGTGTAGCTAGAAGTATAAATCGTTCAGTGTCAACACAGTGAGTGTATGGAACCAACAAATCAGAGTAAACGTACAATAATCTTCTCATTAAACTGTGTATCTTCCAAGCTCTCATACGTAAGGCAATGGATCCATTCTGGGCTAGCCTCTTTACAACTAAAGGTTTCCCAGCTACAAAAGATGAAAAAAACATGTAATAACAATGTAGAAAATAATTCAAAATTTATTATTTATTTCTTACAATTGAGGTCCAACGCTAGGGTAACAGACCCAAAAGATCCTCCATGTCCCATCAAGAAGTGCATTTGCAAATGTGGTGGTGGCATTATGATATCCTTAACTAGAAGTGATCTTACACACCTCAATGTTGTAATATGTTTTGAATATCTTTTCTTGACAAACTCTGTTTGTCTGAAACCCAATACAAAATATCAGGATAAAAAAAGAAAAAGATAAATTAAGGGAAATTTATAGTTTAACCTCTTTGTATTGGACTTAAAAAAAGAAAAAAAAAATATATATATATATATATATACCATACACCTATATGTGGGAAAAATTCAGTAGTATAAATTATGTTCAACAAGTATTTTAACAATTAAGCAGACATTAAAGTTACTTATTTAAGTACATAACCACATAAATTTCAATTTCAAGTGTTTAGAAGAAGTAGATGCCAAAAAGAAAATAAATTATCGGAAGATCCTAAACCAGGTGATATTGTGACTACTGGGACATACAACTTTTAAAAGGTTTCAGAATTTAAATAATTGGGATCTGTAGCCACCCAGGACAATAACGCCAATGTGGAGATTGCAAGTAGGAATACCACAGCCTACCGATGCAACTCTGGAAGCATATAACCACTAAGGAAGCAACTGAGCAGGCTACTACTCCCAAGGAAGACCAAGATCCATTT
Organism: Euschistus heros; assembly: GCA_003667255.2. NCBI lineage: Eukaryota > Metazoa > Arthropoda > Insecta > Hemiptera > Pentatomidae > Euschistus > Euschistus heros. The sequence continues at coordinate 55,649 of RCWM02000942.1, read as the reverse complement.
TTTTAAAACGCTTGTGTGCCCCATACTTCTTCATGGATCGGAATGCTGGACACTACCTAAGGCTTCTGAAAAAGAGCTATTTATCTTTGAAAGAAAAGTCCTTTGCCAAATTTTCGGAGTTAAGTTTGGAGAAGAATGGAGGCACCTCACCAACCAAGAACTGTACCTTACCTTTGGAGACTGAAGAGGTCAGAAAAATCAAGTTAAGTTATGCAGGGCATATGGCAAGGATGGCAGACTTAGAGATGCCTAAGAAGTTGTTGGCGCATACAATTCATAGAACTAGGAGAGAAGGACTAAAGATGAGGTGGTCAGATGGTGTAGCTGAGGACTCCACAAAGGTCTTGAAAGTCAGAAACTGGATAGTATCAGCACAAGACCGTGACAATTATAGAAAATCAGCAAATTCTACAATATACTATTCTAAGTATATTCCACCTTTATCTCCACAAACAGTAAATATTAAAAGATAATAAATATCTAAAAACAAAAGTACTTATAAACTTATAAGGATACCCACTTTAATGTTATTTAAATTATTTATTCACAGGTTTAATTCTCATTATTAGAAACAAATTTCCAAAATGATTTAATTCCTGTGAATTTATCATAAAAATAAAAATAAAAACAAATTGTAATGAATTTGATGAAATTTCATGCTTAAGTTTATTAATGTTAAGATTTTAGGGAATAAATATTTGTCACACTCACCGCCAGTTTTGTTGATATATTTCTTTTAATTTAGACACTTGAAGTTGAACAAAACCAGGTGGCGGGAAAGGAGTCTTTGAGGGAAAAGTTGGAGTTTCAGCAACCATCCATATTTCTAGAGGGTCTTCCACATTTTTATCAATTATGGACTCAGTATTTGAACATTTTTTATGTTTATTACAATCATTTTCCTCAATTTTCGGACAAACAGAAATTTCCTTGTTATCCTTTTCGTTGTTTGTAATGTTTTTTTTAGGGCATATTTTCTCATTATTTTTATCTTGTAAAGTCACAGAGCCAATGTTTAATGCCTCCAAGTCCTTCGAAACATTTTCTGAGTCAATTTTTTTTAATTCTTCACTGGGGTCAAAGTGTTTTCCTGATGATTGCAATGATACTTCCTTATTCATGTTCTGGTTTTCTAACTGATTTGGCAATCTTGGCCCACAAACCTCATCATTGACTGAACATTCATCTGGTGTTCCTTGTTCTTCTTCATTTAGTTCACTTAAATATTCTGTAGAGTTCATATCTTCATTTCTTGAACTTTGATTTGAACAATATTTCTTAATTTTTGAATGCATTTCTTCTTGGTTTTCGCGGAGAAATTGTTCAATCGAAATAAGTGATCTACTCTTCCTATGATTGTCTTCTTCATTGGGTGAAAGAGGGTTTTCTCTGTCTTGAGTTTTCAAGAACTGTATTTCATTTAAACCGTCAGTAAAGTTCTGCAAGAAGGTTCTAAGATCTGGGATAACTTTATCTCCACTTTCTGGCCACTTAAGCCTCAAAGTATCACACAATTCCTTCCACTTCTGGGTAACTTCTGACCAGTGATACATCTCCATATTTGGAAGGGTATACATAAGTTTAAGGTAATCTTTTATGCCACTGTTAACATCTTCATATCCATGGATAAAATCTTCTTGCCAAGAAACTTCAAATATGTTAAGCACATTATCAAACAAATTATCTAGCTCAGAGATTTTCATTTCTACTTCTTTGTTGGTCCAAACTTCAAGAGGTTTTGCATCACCATTTCCAATATTTTTATCCGGTGCAGGAGTTTTATTTTCAAGGTGAATTCCAAATAGTTGACATCCCTCCCTAAACTCTTCTCTCCATTTTGGATATATAGTTGAGTCTTCAGGCTCCTCTTCCATCTCAAGTTCACTTTCCTCAGTTTTGCTTTGGACTTGATTTGTTTTATTCAAAGGCCAATAAGTTTCTTCCACTGAACTAAGTTTGGGGTCTTCCACACTGATTGTCTTGTCTTCTTTTTTTTTATTACTTATTACAGCAATAATTATATTTTCCTCTTTATTCAACTGTTTTTTTATTTCTTCAGGTTTCATTGTCAATGATTTATCTGATTCAGGAATGCTTTTCTTAAAGAAGTTTATGTTTTGTTGTGAATTATTTTTTTTATCAAGTGGTTTTTCTTTTTTTTTCTTTGTCTGTTTCTGCTCCTGCTGAATAATGTTTCCTCTTTGCAACTGCCCAATCAATTGCTTAAAGTGCAAAGAAAATTTTCTCACCATCTGAGAATGAGCTTCATCTGGATAAAAATTATAATCAGATTGAACACTCTGGATTTGTATATACTGTCGATAGCATTGGCTCAAGGATTTGAAATTTTTTTGCAGCCACAATTTAGTTAGAGGGTGCTTGCATGTTAAAAACAGAGGTAGAAAAGCTGCATGCAATAAAGGAGAATTTCCAAACCTGTTCAAAGATAAAAAAAAAAAATTTAAGTTTTTGAAGAATAGTTCCAAAAAAAAAAGAATAATAGTAATAGTAAGAGAAACTATTTTTATTATTTTATTTTACAAGTAATAAAATAAGAACAACAGTTATAACTTAATGATGTCTAAACTCTATACCTTTTTTGTAAGCGTAAGCATACACATGGAATTCCAGCTTCATTAAAAGCTAATACTACATTGTCCCACGAGATGTGTGATGTGCAACATTCACAGTACCGTACTAACTCAGCTAAAATATTTAATATTCCAACAACATAATCGGTATCTTTAATGTGTTTCTCTATGACCTGAAAATATTTCAAATATAGTTATTTTCTTTTTGTTCGTTTTAATTCATAAATGCAAGGCTGAGTAAAACAACAATGTAACTAAACAATTGATGAAATATAAACAAAATGCATAGAAATATTTCATGATGTAAGGTTTACTACAAATCATAATTAGGAAACTGTCATAGACAACTTCTAGGGACAAACTATAACTTTTAAAGTAGATAAGTTCATAACTAAAGAAATGTTTAAATATAATCTATAACTAAGTAATCTGTGACTTTCATATTGTGTTTGCTCAACACTTATGTCACTAACTTGTGGTTCTGTGTTTGGACGACTACTCATTAGATCATTACAATTTTCAAAAATAAGCTATTTTAATTTTATTTACATTTTTTTTAGAAATTGTTTTTATTAACAAAATATAACAATCACCTCACTCAAAGGCTATAAGCATTCGGGATGATAAAGGATACATTCATATAATATTTACCATAAAATTAAATAAATAATCTCAAACTATCTAAAATCCAAAAGATAAAATAAAGTAAACATTGGAAAAGTAAATAAAATAAACTAAAGACTAAAAATTAAAATAAACTCACACTACATACAATATGTACACACAGCCTGTGGAACTCCGAAATGAAGTCACTAATTTAACCAAGCCAAGTAATTTAACCACTGTTCTCCCAAACGTGCCACTGGATCACAGATCAGTGAAATTATAACATTTAACTCTAAAAATAATCAAAATAAATGTGTTCAATTCAATTCAATTCTATTTTTATTTTTTTTATTTTTTTCATAAAACCTTTTATTTATTTATTTAATATGATTCCATCTCTTGAAATTAAGATTAAACAGATGAAAATCATAATAAAACAAAATTAAAGAAAAACAGATAAAACAAATAAAATTTAAATTACCAAGAAATCTCTGGCCAGATACTTTTAAACAAACATAGTTTGCTGACCAACAGGGGAAAAGACATTGCCTAAATGGATAAGGATGTTGAACAGGAAAGCGAACATTTTACCACATGTTTACCTAATGTTGTAAACATTGTACGTATAATCAATGTGTGTTGTGTAATTTGAAATGTACTATGAGTCATGCAGTTTTGTTTTGAATGTTTTTGACTGTAGAGTTTCAATTTTATGAATGTAGAACTCCAACTTTCTGCTCTATAGGTTCAAATTGGTTTCAGTAAGGAATTATAAATTACCTATTTAGTAAATTTAGTGGCAATTATTTATCAAGTTCTAGTCATTTAAGTTTTGTATGTTATTATCACCATTTGGGGGTCGATTAAAGCTTTATCTTTATCAATATTAAAACCCAACCCATTACCTGTACACCTCTGTGCATCGAACTGCATCCTTAGAAAAATACTTTATCGTCCGGGCTTCATCTTTATAGAATTCCTTGCCTATTTCAGTTCGAAAATACTTCTCTCAAAATTCCTTTAATATCATCTTGTTCTTTATTTCCTGAATTTTCAAACTTCCAAGCAAATGTAAAATTTGAATATTTATGTAATAGATAAGTTGATGAATAGTGAATTCAATGAAGATGAATAGTATACATAAATTATATCTTTTTACAAGATTTCTCATTTCTTTTATAACTCATAATGTAATTAGTAATCAATTTTCATAGGCAGACAATTGTCCTATGTATTGCACTCACATGTTATTCTTAGGGGACAAGTTGTCCCACAATAAAGTTTATTTTTTTCTTCTTCTAATATATATATATATATATATATATATATACATATAACGTATACATATACATATGTCACTGGTGACACAAAAGCCCCCTCATCTATTGATACCTAAGTGATATGATCTATTTGATTCAATTTATCGTGCTAAACAATTCTTTTTCAAGGAATGGAAATTAGGTAATGATTAATTAATAATGCTGATAAATATGTCTTATTTAGTAATACTATAATATTCTCTTCAAAAGAATTGAATGATATTTAAAAGTATGAATCTATTGATATTATAATTACTTTACTCATAGATCATCAAACAATCTACATTTTATACTTATTACAGGCTATTAACATTATCTTGTACTTATTTAAGGTGTTAAAGGTCTGAGCAGGCATCGCAGGGTTCTACTTGGACCCTCCTCATAAATCATGGTCCACTAGTACGACCATAGCAATCCTTACCTGAAATTTCCCTTCCATCTACCCACTATTTACAGTATTAACCGTTTATAATAAAGTATAAAATATGAGGTTTGTTTGATAACTGGATGAAACGTCAACATCAAAGCTTTGGCTGAAATGTTGGCATATTAAAAATAATATTTTGTTAATTTTAACAATCCTTATTTTTTAATTCCTTTGACTGATCCCTTTTAACAACCTACAAGATTTTTCATTTAGTTTCCTTTCATGTCATTTCAACTAATCTCATCGACTTTGTTGGTACTCTTAGAGATCAGATACCACAAACCACCTTTTCCATGGGTGGAAATGGGTGGAAGTCATACCCATTTTGAAATCAACAAAATGGTGCTACAGTCTCACAGTTTACCCATAACTATTTTCCAACAGCTATTTTAGAGAGAAAATTAAATCCCTTGTGGATCTTCAATGTTTAAACACAGTCTCCTTTGACTCTCTCCAGGACACCTTATCTACATCTATAACTGGTTAACTCCAATCGATAGCACCTTATGTACAGTTGACAGGAGCACTTATTGCACTACATATACATCCTGCAAGTCATTCTATCACTTTTTTTTGTAAACCGAGCAAAGTACCTGTCTTTTGGAATCCACATATCCCATATCAATGTGTATAACCCCCATATCTGCATAACCATTTCCAATCCTTTATACTAGAGAAATTTGGCATGAATCTGAACAGTAGCTGGGCCTAATGATTTTTCAGTTATGTAATTAAATCCATTACTTCCTCCTCATATGGTAGTAGTTGTTTGTTTTGTTTTTTTTATTGGCGTAAAACTACTTTGGTCACAAATTGTTCGTTTATATTTTTATAAATACCTTTGTCAATATGTTTATTTATTTATTCTTATTTATATATTTTTTCTTATGACTATCAATATTTCAATATTTCATGTCGTATTCCTCTAATCAAATCATTGAATTTTAAGAATTTGAACACATTCTATAGCTGAACTATTATATCCGAGGGCTGTTGAGAAATCAGGATTTAATACAAAACTATTATGATAAGTAAAAAAATGGGCATCAATGAGAAATATGGCTTATTGCCAGGATATTACTATAATATTGGCATTTTAATGGAGGTTGTTTTGTGAACAGGTAGGAATGGATCAATCCAGTGTGGCCCATTCTTAGTCTTGTTAGTATAACCTCTTTCCAATGACTTTTGCAGCTGGATGTACCCAAGGGATTGACGTTTTTCTTTATTATTCTTAGTTTGTTCAGTGGGCCCTCATCCCACATAGATTGCTTTCCATGTTTAATTTTTTTAAAGAGGTTTTTGTAAGATTAATGGAGTTAAAATCATCTTAGTTTGTCTAAGTAGCACTTCTCTTGCAGCTCGATCGGCTAGCTCGCTACCTATAACACTTATGATCTGGTGGTAGTTTCTTTTCACTATCTCCATCCTAAATTTATTCTCTCAGCAGGTTATCCATACAACTATCACCCTTTATCCTATTTACATTCAGTAAGTCCTGGAGATATCAAACCCACCTGTATAAAACATCTTGAACATTTTCCAATATTTTAAACATATAGATTAATTTTAAAAAACAAGTAGTATGCTAAAAATAATTAATTTTCTATAAATATTTGTAACCTTACATTTTCAAGGTGTACAAATATTTATGATTCTGATAGTATATTTGATTTATTTTTATAGTATTATCAATACTATTTCTTTCTAAATTAAAATTTGACAAATTGTTTCTTTGTTTTCAGATATTCTACTATCAGACTACTTTCTCTTATTAGATAAATCTAAGACATACTCAGGATATGAGAGTATAGGATCAAAGATAATGAAAACAAAGGTATGATTAAATCAATTAATTAAGTAAGGTATAATTAAAGTACAAAGGTATAAAGATATTTAAATGAAAGGTATGAAAAAATAGTTAAATAGTCAACAAACATTTTTCATAAATTATCAGTTTGTAAGTACTTACATTTCTTAAAGTTTTGAAGACATTGAGCTGAAGTAAAACAGAAATCCCCTCAACAACGAATCGTATGAAAAATATGATGACTTGAATTATTACTGAAAAAATTGTCTTACTGAAGTCCTCTTCTGGGGGATTAAGTAGTAACTCCAATCTTCTCTACCCAAATGCAGATCATGAAAAGTAAAAGAAAAGAGAAGAAAGAAACCAATTAAGTAAAGAACTGGAATTTCGGTCGTAAAATATTTATTCTAATATAATTAAAATAAAGAATCCACATATTTGAGTTATCTACATAACAATAAAAATAATATATCATGAATGATAACTGTAGTTGCAGGTTAACAGATGCTTCTTAGAATCAAACAGATATCTGAAAATTAAGATAGATTTACTGATAAAAACTTAATACATTTAATTTTTTTATGACATAAAAGAGTAGGAGAAGTAAATAGAATTTGTCCAAACAGAAAAATATAAACCTTCTTTAAAGAGCTCGACTTAGTAAAAACAATGCAGATTGGAAGACTACTTTGATTTTATTGTGTCATCATTAATTATGAACCGACATAACAAAGGAAAATGTCTGCATAATTATTGCAATAAACTTAAAAATATGTTCTAGTCTTAACATCTTTTACACAGATTGTAGGGAAGGACAAAACCTTAAAAGGGACAAGACCTTATCAGAAATCGGAGAGCCACACAGATGCACTAAATGGCCAAAATGCAAAAAAAAAAATTCAACATCTTTTTAACTAATAATCCTATCGAATTATAGTGAGTCTCATTCAATATAGAAAAGAAAATTACAAAGGGATTTTGCTTTGAGAAAAATTTACTTCAGGAAAAAACCGAGAAAAATTGTTGAATAAAAAAAATAATAGGAAATCACTCAAAAATCATAATTTTATTGTAATTTCTTAAATGCTATTAATTTTGTAGATTTTATTCAGTTATTTGAAACCAGTTTATTTGAGTTATTCAGAAATTTCTCTAAGCAGAAGAAATTGAGATTTAACTAAAAATAACTCATTTTCAATTTTGAAACAAAATTCAAATTGAGAATATATTCAGATAAAACAACAAATAAACTTAAATAGAAAATTAATTGTTACAGTTATTACATTTGAAATAATGGTTTAACTTAATTTTTTTTTTTTCATTTTAAAATAAAATAAAATTGTTTATTTTTGATAGCTGTTATTTTATAAAAACAATTTCATGAGATCGACAACTTCTTTTAAGCAATAAAATGCCACCAAAAAGTTCCATTGCTTATAATTACTCTGATTATAAAAGTTTGAATATTCAGGTGAAAATTCTCACAAATAACTACCGAATTTGCAAGATTATGAAGATGAATTTATAGGGATATTTTCTCTGACACATCCTAAAATTAATGTAATAACTGCCAAATTAAGGCAGATTTTATAATATTGCTTCAACTTTGTTATTCAGGTTATTACATTTCCGGAGTTTTAATGGCTTATATTGAGCGGCTGCTATCTATGTTAACTCTATATTTCTAGCAAATATTCTACAAAACAAAATCGTTTTGTTTTCGGAAGTAGGTTTTAATTCTTTGCGAATTCAAAATTTAAGCACAATACAAATTAACTCCTATATTGATTGTTGGATTTAGAATTTTTTCTGTCCCTCCGCTGTGTGTTGCCCCACACCTTATTAATGTTTCTGACTTTTTGTGCCCTGTTGTAACTAAGCTTAAACTCATAAAATAAAATTATATGAAAATGACAGGTAAACTTGTGAAATGCTAAAAAGATAAAAAAAACATTTTTGTTTAGGAGAGGAATAATAAATTTTGACATCCATACAAAAAAATGATATATTAAATATAAAACGGTTTTACACAACGGGGTAATTGAAATATTTTCCGCACAATCCTATGCAATATACTCCTGAACAATATACTATTGCTCCTATGTCAATGGAGCGTACTCATCTTAAAGAAAATATTTCAATGATATAGGAAGGCTTATTGTGTATAATATGATGATAAAAGTATGGTTGACTGGACGACGAATGGAGAAGACAGTCAGGGATGCAGATTGGAATAGATAACTATTATGAAAGTTTTGTTATTAAAGAGAAGATCGAAGCCAATTAAACCTGATATAATAGCCAATGAATTAATGAATTATTAGAAGAATTATTAAATTAATATGTACCATGAATGGAGTATTGAAAAATACCACAGGTTTTGAGATAGTAGAGTCAAGTTAAACTCTAGCCATTATATTTATTTATAAAATAAATTTGAGAGTAAAGTAGTCAAGAGAGTAGACATATACAATCAGACAGTTGAAGCATATAAAAGACTACATTAAAAATAACTACAGGAGAACCTCACTAATCTGACACCTAAGGGACCAAGACTTTGGGTGGAACAGCCTAAAGGTTGGATTAATCAGGGATTTCTATGAAGTACATGTTTTTCACAGTTAAAAGTGGAATATTTGATTCTTTGATGCTACCAATTAGAGAGCATTAGCTTTCAAGATCCAAAACTTGGATTTTAGTTCACAAGCATAACACTAACAACTTATCAAAAATCAAAACTACCTGACCTTTTGCATCTCAAGATGTACAAGTTTACTAGACTATTAGGGATTCCGCAAAAATATTGTTCCCCTACCCCACGGAGTAGTGGAGTCAAATAGTGAGATGCTACAGTAATTTCAAGAGTTAACCACCCTTGTTCCTCTCCTAAGCAGATGATTGTACTAATAATAATTGTGCATTATTCTTATTCTTAGGAGACAATATGGTCCAGAATAAAGTTTATTTTTCATTCATTCATGAATAACTAAAAAGCAACTTGATTATTGAAATACTTTTATAAGGCCAATGCATTTCAACTACACCTATTGATGATTTGTCAAATAATTACAAAAATTTCAATCTGCTTATTACCTTCAAATAAGATTTCACCGATATTTTTGAGTTATCACTTCTCATGTATGATATCATTTCCTCAATAGCAAACTCCATTGTGCCAATTCGTTTCTGAATCATGTATGCTATTGCATAACAACATGCTGTGCAGCCTTTCTGAAAATAACATAATTTTCAAAAACAAAATCTTTCTTTAAAATAAACTAGTTAAGGAATTGTAGCTTGTAATGTAATTTTCTTTTTTTTTAATGATTCTATAAGTTTGATGAACAATTTACACGTAAATAAATAAAAATATTAAATTATTATTTTAACATGCATCACCTGGTCTTCCAATGAAAGATCTGCTGAATGAGCAAGAAACGTCTCTACTATGTTCACTTGATGTCTTGAACAGGCCATCATCGTAGGTGTGACACCTTTATTAGTTTGAAGGTTGGGATTCGCCCCATCAATCATAATCAAATCCACTAGAATAACCCAATTTTTTTTTACTGCAGAATGTAGTATTGTATTTCCTGTCTAGACAGAATTTTTAAAAAGAATTTGGCCAACATAATAAAAATTAAAACTATTTTTTAAAATTTGTATATATATATATATATATATATATATATATATATATATATATATATATATATATATATATATATATATACCAAGACAAGATAAATCACCAATATAACCACATAAATAAATATAAAATATATAATTATTTCTAGGACAAATATTTTAGCATTCAAAAAAATAATTTTTTTTTTTTACCCATAATTTAATGGATATGAGGTGATTTTTAATTAATGAAATTTTTAAATATCTTAATTAGTTTCAGTTCACTTTGTCATTATTATCCGTAACTGTTTCATATCTGCTTTTATTAACACATACAAATACAGAACCTTATGATCTAGTTGCGACCCTGGAGTATTGAGACTAAGGTTTTCGTTCACATTGGTCAATTTTATTCTAAACTATAAATTTGGATGGTTGATTTTGTGATTCTTTTCTTAAAGTTCATGAATAACAAGGCACTTTAAGATGACATGGAGTGCAATAGGCTTTAACAATGTAGTCAATAATGCAGGGACATTTAGCATTTGTTTTTCTTATAAAATCATTGCCAGAAGTCTGCCAGAAAGTAATAAAATTAAATGAAAATATTTCTTCTACTAAGTAAGAATTAATTAAGTAAGAGTTCGAACCCAAGCTGACGGCTAAAAATTTAAGTTCTGTTTCTTCAGCCACGGATCAGAGACTGGAGACCCTCTGAGGGTACACCCAGCCTCTATAAAGTGGGTATTATCTGGCAGTAGAACATGATTGCTGACCACATCACCTCATCTTTCAATTACAGAGTACTGAACCCAAAACCCTCCATGGGTTGTAGTGGTACAGACTATATTTTTATTAAGCAATATTTGCAGCTACACCATGGATCCAGTTCCCTTCTTTATCTCCTCTATCTAACACCTTTAATTTACCCACTCTTTTTGATTGAGATCAATCCTAGAGAATACTGTAGTAGTAATGGTAAAATAAGTATAATAACAGTTGTTGATAACAAAACAAAATATTTTTGGCAAATACATGGAGATTCCTTCAATACAAGAGCGAGTTATATCGAAGGGTCCCTGCTGGAATAGAGCTAGGCTATTCATGATAACAAGAGGTCAAACAGAGATATGACAAGGCTGTAATATTTAAAACTTTAAAATGGTCATCCAGGAAATGATCACAATTGACTTGACAAACATAGGTTTAATTTTTTATTATATGAATGAATCTATGATGCATTATAATCATGGTTACTTTATTTCAATATTGACTAACACAAATAAATGTAAATTTATTAATGATCAACCTGGATTTTCTGTAGAGGAACCCTACAACCAGATATGGTTGGCACATGACATCCCTTTTCTCTTTGAATTTATGTCAGAAAGGGAATTACATTGAAAACTTCATTGATGATCCATGCAATGCATATGCACACCAATGCAACATTTTTTAAGACATGATATATTATGTATATTATGCTCATTACAGGTTAAAAAAAATAAAGCTGGATAGAATCTAAATAATGTACAACCATGCAGTTTGTTATGTACATTTTAATTTTGAATAAGGCATTAAAATAAATAGGAAATTCTACAGAAAAGCCTGGTTTTGACAATATCTCAAGATGAAAACATTTAGAAGCTGTGTAGAACTTATACTGTACCTTGTTAGCTTGATTTACGTTTACACCTGAATCTTTAACCATGTTCCATATGTCAATAAAGACATCTTGGGTCCAATTTTTATCACTGGCAGCTATCATCAGAGCGGTGTCTCCGTCTTGGTCGGCCATATTTAAATTAGCTCCTCGATTAATAAGAAATTTAGCCATTTCCCGGTGTTTGAGCTTTATTGCCCACATAAGCGGCGTGACTCCATCCTGTTGCAATATTGCATGGTGAAATATTATTAATGTTACAATTATTATTCCCAAAAAAAAATCAAATTTTGACAAATTTTATGAGTACATTTGTAATTCACTTAATAATAAAGTGAATTTAATGGCACTAGCACAAAGTGGTATATGTACTAAATGCCAATACCTTGAAGACCCAATACACATCGGTTTTAATTGTAAAAGATATGTGAATGAGTGGATAAGAGGTAAACAGACTGTTCATGACGGCTCTGAAATTTTAAGGATTATGACCAGAGAAAAGGCCCGAGATTTAAATAAATTTGTATCAGAAATAAAAGTCTTCATGTAATAAAGCAAGACAAGGGACTTTCAACAAGGCATAGATTACAAATAATAATGAAGGCATAAATGATCTATAATGGCAGCCCAACTGTTTTATATTTTTTTGCTCTGGTTTTCCCTTACTAATGAATCCTCGCAATTAGTGCTGGTTTTTATGTTTTTGTGTTATTTAATACGAATTTTAACTTTTCTGAAGTAAATTCTAGAATGTCATGAAATTAATTAAAAATCATCAAAAAATAAATTTTTTTTCGCGTGTTGCAGAGTTAGTACAGTTACTAGGTAGTGGAACAGGTTGTTCACCCTACTTCCATTTTTACCTGTATAACTTCATACACACTTGTGCCTGTATAATTCATCTGACAAAAAAACCTATTTGAAACTATTGTAGAAAATGTATTGTATTACATTTTTGAATTTTTTTTTGGTTCAACATAATGCACATTTTTTCACATGCTAGAAAAAGTTTTAAAAAATTTATTTAAAGAAGCCTTTTACATTTTATTCGGAACACTTTACTGTTTCAAGGTGACAAACCCAAAAAACTTCTACATTTTTTTTTTTTTTTTGTAAATATGGTAATTTTTCAATTTTTTTTCTTTATTGTGAAAAAAAAAATGTGGATACTTTAAACAAAAAGTATGCTGAATAGAAGATTTAAATTTCTCACAAGTTGTTTCGTGTAGGATTTTTTTCATTTTATATATTAACCACGGTGTTTAGGTTCCATTGTGAAGATATACAAGTGGAATTCACTACAATTTAAATTTAAAAACTACTTAAAACAACTTGTGGGAAATGTAATGTAGTTGATTTTTGTGTATATATATATTTTTTTTCATGGAAAAGGTATTTTTTACATTTAAGGGCAAAACATGACCAACCGATTTTGAATTTTTTTCGGAATGTTTAAATTTCATGATGGGGCAAAGCTGAAATTTAGATTCAGTATTCCAAAAAAACAAAACACGGTAATCAATTGAAACATTTTTTTAATTTATTGAGTTTTTCGGAAAATAATGAAGGCTTTCTTGTTTCCTTTAAATTACCCCTCTGTGTAAAACTGTTCATAATTAATAGATTATTTTTTTATAATTCGGTCTTTACTTACAAATTTACTTATAATTTCCGAATTATTTCTCTTTACAAGTTCAAACTCGGTCAGAACAGAGACGCGTTTTCGTGACGATTTCGTGTGTGCACCACTTAACATTCGAGAGTATGTTCTTGGCCCAGAACTCTCCAAAAATTTATAGAGGAGAAAACAGTTAGCGTTAATTCGTTATAACGTCGTCGTTTACAATTAACAATTATATCGTTATTTAAAAAAACAAAAAAAAAAAAAAAAAAAAAAAAAAAAAAAAACAGTAACCTACATTACTACTACAGGAAAACCTAATACCTAAATCTTATGTTTACTTTTTTTTTTCACTCCTGATGACAACTATATACCGAATGTGGTTTTAGTCTAGTCCAATGTGCTTTTGTGATTCTTCGTCCTGATAATGCCTTGATTGGTGTAACGTTGAACTGATAAATTATTCAAAGCTATTTAAAAGACTATCTATATTTTAGAGTATGGACAGTTGAAACCATAAAAATTTGAAACCTTTGGGGATCTTTAGCTTATTTCATTCAAACGCACTGCGCTCATAATTGTTTATCTAAAATTACTTATCGAAAGAGATGGATGATAAATATTTATACAGTATATGCGTTTATACTAACTCACCTCCTTACAATCGTCAATTGAATAGCCATCTTTCAAAAGTTTTTTTACAACTTCGAACTTGTTAAGAACTACAGCTGCCACTAGTGCCTGGGAGTCATCCTGTCAAACGATAATACATTTATTCCACCCAGTCAAACCTATATAAAATAATCCTGTATTAACACTAACTTTTATTAATAAATGAACGTTAAAATTTTAAATTTACAGAATATATAGGTAGTAAACTGTTTTACTGAATGGAAATTTCCATATTTGTACACCTCAGGATAATTTTTTGTTGGTACCATTTCTAAATATAAAAAGTTAGTTCATTAAAAAATATCTTATCACGATTTATATTCGGTTCCGACTCGCCATCGATATTTTTCTATTATTACGTCACTTTTACCCCTTTAAGTTATGAATCCATTATAAGAACCTGTCACCACTAAAAAATTCCCTTTCGCGGTTTAGTCTCTTCTTAAGCGAGCATAGTGAGCAGAAGTAGACAGTTTCCAAAAGTAATAACGAGTCCATTAAATTTTATTACATTAAATTAACATTGGAACTAATGAAACATAAACAAAACATGATCGAGAGTTGTATAACTTCGAATACAAGATCACAGCGACCTTACTGTGTTTCGGTTTTTACCGAAAATTTTGATTTCTAAGAAAGTTATAAAAGAAGCTCATCAACATATCTTGAAGTGACGAACAATCAATTGCGTATGTGCTATTCAGGTTCAGATTTAAGTTGGAGCTGTGGTATTGTTCTGATACCTATAAAAATATACTGATAAACAATTGTAAGCGCAATTATGACAATGAAGTCTGAACTCGCAGTGAGAAATAAAGCGACAGTCGAAGGACAATTTCTATTCTGTCTGTTTGGTGACTATGCTTATCGCTTCTTGTCTACTGTGAGATAAGTCTGAGATGTAATATTCTGCAACAATTCGTTATTGAGAATTTATTATCAACATTTACTAAATTATGAATCAGTAATTTTTATTCTTATTGTTTGTTTTGATTTTTCTTTCAAATGAAAAATATTTGGACAATAAAGCCTAATCTCTAGAAGTAGCTTCTTGCCAGTGAAGCGTACTATTGGGGCCGAGCAGCGAGAATCTCAAGGAGCGAAAAAGTAAAAACTGAAAAATTAGAGAAAAAGTGCTGAGAAATATCCTGGAAGAAATCGTGAAAAAAATCACTGTACTGGCACGGGCACTTACAAAGAAAGTTCGACTGAAGGCTAACAAAGAAAATATATGGGTTGTAAATACGAGAAAATGGCAAAGAGAAAACCCAAGGAAAACATAGAAGTAGGAAAATGATGGGACGTAGCCTAAGAGAGGAATGGACCTTGGACGGAAGAATATGGAGGAAGGCCATTTCAAAATAAGGGTAAGGAAAGCTACTGCATAGTGGAAATCCTGATGTATTAAAAAACAAAAATAATAAATAAAAACAAATATAAAATATCCCCTTTTAAAATGCATGTTGACGAACGTATTCTGTTCTATTATAGTAGAAAAGTAGTGATTAAAAATCGTTGTAGTGCCGGGCTCAAGTTGTAGCAAGTGTTCTAAAGAATACGGTACTTTCGGTGAGGATAAGAACTCTGTATGGGCTACCTTATAATTACATAATAAATTGAACCAACTAAAATCATATACTCAACTTCTAGAGATGTCAACTCCAGTTTGAGAACAAACCATTCTTGTTCCTAACATCCATGAACTTCCTTAGCAACGAGTAAAATGATGAGGTAACTGTCAGGGATTGCAAAGATTATTAAATGAAAAAAAAAAAATCACAGAACACCCATTTCATGTATAGACGTAATTAACATATCCTGGGTCTTCCACAAAGCTACTTAAAGAACATTTAATCACAAAGAATAAATGATTGTAATCATTCCGTTAACAATCATCC
This sequence comes from Euschistus heros, assembly GCA_003667255.2. Lineage (NCBI taxonomy): Eukaryota > Metazoa > Arthropoda > Insecta > Hemiptera > Pentatomidae > Euschistus > Euschistus heros. The sequence continues at coordinate 39,415 of RCWM02000942.1, read as the reverse complement.
GTATCCTATCCTGAAAAACATTTAAGGTTTAAGTTCTTTTTTAATTTTTTCCTAACCAAGCATCTCATCTTAACAAGGAATACCAAACTCATCTCAGCTTCCGCAAACTCTTCACAGGAAATATAATTTGCATTTTTCAAATGAGTACCTCTTGAAGAAAATCTTTTCTTTAAAGCAGAAGCTTGCACAATCCTGTTATATTGTGGAAACCATTCATTGAATAGTTTCGTCATGAAATTTTTATTTCCTAATGTTATTACTGTCTACATTTTTTTCCCACACCCCCTTTAAATAACTTCAACTTCTATCATTATTGGCTTTGTTGATTGTTTATTTCTCATTCCAAATCCGATGCCTTCCCTTTGCTACCCAAGGTATACTACCGAGGAACTGAACCAGAAAGTAGTCTCCCCCCTTTTTTCTAATTTGAGCCAATCCATTCAGCCAATTCATTGGACTCCTAAAATTAAAGTGGAAATATAGTGATATCTTCAAGTAGACCAAACAGACAATTCCAGGCTAAACTTAATATTGGATGTATACCCTGGATGCCTCAGGAATTTTTGCTCCCTTATTTTAATCCCAATTTTTTCCATGTGTAAAGTTTTTGTACCAAACGTTCAAGAATCATTGTTGCTGGTGTTAAGAACCTTTTATGTTATGACAAAGTTGTATATTCCAAGACAATGGTGACGTTCGTTTACTTATAAAGTATCTTTAAGCAGCCTAATGTCAGTTTCGAAAAGAGCTAATTAACTACATCAAATTAATGTATTTTGTAGGTTTTACTTTTTTATTTAAATTTTTTTGAAATTCTTACATGTTCACACTAAGCATAGTAAACCGAAACCTCTTTGGAATCATATGATTGAAATATTTTTATCAATGTGAATGACCCAACAGTCTCTGAAATAAGTTCCCATCAAGAATTTTAGTTGCTTTAAATAGCTTTTGTGGCAGTCCAGGAAAATGTAATTTATACTTACATTAAATTAATGTGTTTTGTAAGTTTCTATTTTTTATTTTATTCATAATCCTTGTAATTCCTACTAATTATCAGTACCCCTCCAATATGAAGCTTAAATATCATAAAAACATCGAATAATACAGACACTCATCATGAAAAACCTGTTCCGATACATGAATGGTCAGTTATTCTGAAAGATCAATTTGATTTTTTGGGATCTAAGCTATAAAGAAGGAAAGTGACTAATAGCAACAAGCATTTATTCAATTCCCCTCCATACCCTCTGGCCAAATCTTTTAAGTATACCAACGGAATATATCCTATAATCTGCATGAAGAAAAAACTGAATAAAATAATATAACAAAATCTATGCGTAAAGAAAATATTTGAAGTTTTCTTAAAAGCAGAATACCTTTTTTTTTTATATATCGCTTCCTCTCACATACAATACTGATTTTATGGAATGAGTTAGCTGCCTGATAACATATTTCCAAAAGATAGTTAATATCATAAAGCAGGATTGGAAACACTGTCACTTCACGATCAATAATATTAATCACTGGAAAGTTAGGATTGACTTTAGTACTATAGCTTCGGTATGTTTCCTACTCTGGTAAAAACCACAGTTGGAAACAGACGTAAGAAGGTTGAACCGAACAAGTAAAATTATAGGCTGTGACACTCCTGGGATGCAAGCATTCAACACTGATTACAGGACATGATTTTGCTACTTGATAACCTATTCCAAAAGATAATAAATTTTGTAAAGCAGGATTGGCAATAATGTCACTACCCCTTCAATAACATTAATCACTGGAAGGTTAGGATTGACGTCAGTAATTTCTTTAGTACTATAGTTTCGCTGTTTTCAAATCAGGTAAAGCCTGCAGTTGGAAACAGAAGTAAGAATGTTGAACCGAACATGTAATATTACCGGCTCTGACACTCCTAGGATGCCCGCAATTTCTTGTATCTCTTCTCCCTTAAAGACAGCTGTGATTGACTGGTACTTTTTCTCTTCTTTTCCCCTTTCTTCTCTTCTATTGCCCGTGAACCCGGTCTCTTTGTTTCCTCTTTTGCGGCCTTTCTTCTTGTTGGCATTCTTACTCCGGGTCATCACTCCCTTAAATAGTCCAAAAATAAGTTTTTTCAATTCATCTATATTAGGACTTATTAAAACTGGCATCAAGAATAACCGTATCGGAGAAAAAAAAATTATGATTTAGAATCACCTGAACCGAAATTGGCAGAAACGAAATCATATGGGCAGTTTCCACGGTAAAGTGCAAACGTACTTGTTTACGTTTTTTATGAAGGAATAAAAGAAAATATTGGAAGGCGGAGATTATAATGTGTGTGTTAAATATGATAGCTGTATCTTCAGCTGTCTCATATCGACAAGGTTAAAATTAACTCAACAATTAGATATTAACACAAATGATAAACTGAAAGATTTGAAAAATAAAGCTTACATAAGCAAAATAAATATTCTCAAAAATTGTCTTCTTATTTTGTGCACTCCCGAAGATATTTATTGTATATATGTTTATAATGGAATATAAACTATAGATATATATTTATTTATTATATAACACAATGAATCATATAAAACATGTTTAATTATAAACTATAAATAAAATTAGATTTTTAAATATCTTCTTTTATATATTAATTTGCAGATCCTCTGGCATACATGCATAACCCAGTCTTCTACCACCTATGCAATATGAAGAAACAAAAATAAAATTCAAAAATTAATATTCAATTACAAAAAAAATATATTTAAATGTCCTTCAGTTGTTTAATATATAGTTTATAGTTAATCAGGCTCGTAAAAAGTTTATCAGAGCTATTTGTTATTCACATAATTATAAATTCCTCCTACAGGAACTCACAAGAGGAGGAATTTAGAAAAATGAGAACTCTCATTCTCTCTGGGATCTTGACAATTTTTTTGAAGGTTCCTGTTCAAAAAATATTAGACACGTATTTTGCCGATCCGTCTAATGGGCCCTAGAAACCGAGGGAAAAAAATTACTATAACTAATTTATTTTATATCTCGAGTTTAAAAAATGATATCGCCATGATTTTTGTACTAACATTTTTATTTTTGAGAGCAGATTTAAGAAAAAATACAGCAGCTTTATAGATTTTGGTTAAGGTTAATTAAATTCTAAAACAAATGATTAGATCTACAAGCTTACTACATTCATAGATTTTTTTTACACAAAACATGACGCCAGATTTAGCACCCTCAAAAACATTGAAACATTGAGATATTGGTAACTTTTATTTAAATCGCCATTACTTTGTTGCACTCCACAAATGTTATTGCCGGAAAGAGGAGAGCCTCAGCTTTCTTTTGATATATATATATATATAAATATGCAAACTTCGATTAACAAATACCTATTCAAAAAGTTAGAAAATCAGAAATACAATTTAATTCTTAGCTTGAGTTTGAAATCGGATATGGCGATGAAACATTTCAAGCATATTAACCCATGGGTAAAAATATGAAATTGATACGTTTAACCGTCTAGCCGTAATTACACTTTTTGTCAATTTAAAAAAAAAATTGCTAACCATTGCTTTGGTAAGGCAAATTTTGAAGGTTACGATTTTTTATTTTTCTATTTGGATGAAATTTCGTATTTAAGGGTTCCTTTGAATGATGAATTGGAACTTAGAGTTCATTAGAATCAGACGTCATTTTTTGTGTAAAAAAAAATCTATGAAGGTAGGTTGCTTGAAGATCAAACGATTTTTTTAGAATTTGACGTAGCAATGATTGATCTTTAAATCCTAAAACACGCAGTGTTGATATAATACATGAAAAATAGCTCTCATATTAAATATCAACAAGTATCTTTTTCATATAATTATAGAGACGAATCGATGTATAATAATTATACGACTAGTAATAAACACTATCACAAATGTACCGATCGGTTTCTAGGAATCAACTTTGGATCATCGATTCTGGATACTGATTCTTATCTCAAGAATCCCGCAGCCTTTTGGGCACCATCCCATAGGTCTACGTCGGCTTATATTATATATTATAGGCCCCTTATGAGTAAACTTCATCCGAGAGACATTTCCTAAAGTTCTGGATGGGGTTCAGGTCTGGAGAACGAGAAAACCTTTCAACAGCCTGATTCCAATCTCATGGAACCTGTCCTTTGTTACCTTTGATTTGTGACAGGGAGCATTATCTAGAAGAAAAGAAAACTATCTGCCTGAAAACATTGTAGACATCCATAGCTGCCCCTTATACTTGATTATGTACATATAATTTTGGCTATTTACCGTTTTAATCAAGAAATCTCCGGAAACTATTATTGCACCCCAAAGTAAAACTCCTCTTTTCGAATTTGACGCTTAATTCTGTTACTAATCGTATTTTTATTTATTTTTTTTTTTTGTACTTCTTCCATGTTGCTGTTATCAGGTCAGTCTTTTGAAAATCCTTTTTAAAAACGGGTTTAATCCATGTGGATATGCTCATGGAAAGCCATTCTATGAAGATTGTGGTGGATTCGTGATAATAGATTTTATTTATTTATCTTTTGTCTATTTGATAGTTATTCAGAAATTTTTGTTTGTAAGGTTTTAGTACAGACATTTTTTTTATTATTATTTTTTTTTTTTCATTTATTGATATTTACAATTGTAAATATTTACAAAATAATATATAACAAGTAAATGTGTTGACAGTGAATACAATGGCATGTAAATAACTTGTGAAGAACTACTTACTTCAATAAAATCTACACTAAAAGGTCTCTAGGCCATCTTCTTTTCAGACGCCTCGGAGGATTATCAGGGATGGAGGAGGAAGCAAGTTGGGAGACTAGTGGATTGGAGTGGTTGGTTATGGAGCTTACTATGGAAGGATATGTATCTGGTTTGGGCTAAATCAGAAACATATGGAACATTAAGATCTTTATGGATAAGTTTATTGGTCACAAAGTAAGGAGCATTGAGGATTTTTCGAAGGATTTTGGATTGTAAGGATTGGATGCGAGATGAGTTGGATGGTTTAGTAGAGCTCCAAAGCTCAACTCCGTACATCCAAATAGGTCTAATCACAGTCATGTTAATGTGTCTTTTGTAATTAATTGGGAGCTTTGAACATTTGTCTAGTAAATGTTGAAGTAGTCTGAAACGGGCAGTTTCTTGTCGTTTTAGTCTTGTATGTGGATTCCAAGTTAGACGTTTGTCCATGTAGAGTCCTAGGTAAGTACAGACATTTAAATTTAAATTGTTCCCTAATTTTGAGTGATATTGCTATCTCACTATCCTTAGACATAAGACGAATCTCCTATTAATCCTTTAGAGAAACACTTCCTAACTTTTGTTTTGAGATAGATACGTCATTTGGGTGGGGTCTATAGTTTTTTTTAATAATGTTTACCCAAGACCCTTCATCGGTTGTAAGTGGTACAGGTATTTTTTAAATTTTGTTATTTACAATGCAATATTCTTTAGTCAGAAGGCTTGAAAAATGATTCATAAAAGTTTTCCTTATTTGGTTCATTGTCTTGAGGTAGCGTGCCATCACTATGGAGAAATTCTATATTCGCATCATATCTTGGATGTTGCTTCCTGGAGTTTATTCGAGTTCTTATGAACCCGCCCCATCAATAAGTCCCACTGCCACGCTTACTTAATATACGAGTAGAGGTAATATTAAGGCTTGCAAACGATTAGAATCTATACTATTATAGTATAAAAGGACAAGCCATTTTTCGTTTGTGATCACTAACCACCAAAACTACCGAACCAATCTCTACCAAATTTTAACCAGATAATCTTTATGATTCCGAAAAGGTTTAAAAATAATAAAATATAGTGTTTTTATTTAATTTGTTATTAACAATGCGATAATATGTGGATAAAAGTAAAGCTTGAAAGTTAACCTACAGTTGGCGAGCGCCATTCTACATAAGAGGTTACAATGGTACGGTGTTATATAGAGCTTGAGATTGAAAATTAAATTTACTTATATTCAATTAAATTGTTAAAAAGATTTAAATAAGTGTTGCGATATGTGAATTCCAGTCAAGTTTGAAAATTTAGCAATGATGAAGTTTACAATAATAAAAATTCAAATGTACACTGCTGAGGGGAAGAAACGAGGTTCGTTATGCTGTCATATACTTTTATAATTAAAAATTAAAAACCAACCAAATAAAATCAATTAAATTATTCTTACCGAATTAAAATGATTACCAAATCAAAATGCCGATCCTTTGTTTTCAATTATTGTTTGATTCATAGGCCTTTAATTGTAAGCAACAAGAATGCAGTCCATTTATGCATTCCCAAGAATGTCTTAACAGTCTCTGTTTATCTGGATTATTAACTCATACATTAAGATTAAAAATTGGATACCTATTTACGCTTTTTGGTTTTCAAACCCTGTCAGTGCAATTTTAACCCAGTTCAAAATTACTACTATTAGTGAAAATATCATTGAAGAAATAATGCTGAATTGCATGCTTCAATGAAAGATTTTTATAGATAAACAAATAATAAGTTATTTTAATGGGTCCGCCGAAAAACGTTTTAAGCCAAAATGTTGAGGAATCAGTGAAAGAAAATCATGATCTAAAATTTTTGTTAGTTTTGTAGGTTATATTTTATATCAACACGTTAATATGTTATATTTACATGTATAATAACATAATGGAGTACTATATCATACTAAGACGTATTTTTATACATTTTAAAATCTTTAAATTCGCCACTTCGGAAATTATGTTGCTTAGAACAATGGGCGAAGCCGTGACGGGGGATGCTGGTATAAAATTATTTTGAAAACTTTTGGCTAAAGAAAACTTAAAACGATTTGTGCGACCTCAAAATATCATATAATGATATTAACACACAATTTGTTTTAGCCGATTTCGCCACTTTTCCTTTATCACTGATTCTCAGATTCTCAAAATGTGTTTTCGATCCACCATAAAGTAAACTAACTTTTATTTGTCTCGGTTTGCCTTATGGTTAATCCTCTGATGAACATCTTCCCCCACTCCTCTTAATTTACATTTAAAAAAAGCAAGTTTGCACAGTATTTCATATTACGTTGTAAACAAATATTTTAAATTCATTGGAAAAATTAAAATAAACAAAAAAAAATAATTGCACAAGTTTATTTGTCCAAAAGTGAATATTCGCAAAACAATAGGAAAGGTTTATAAGATTTTTATCTCGGTAAAATAAATAATTTGTAGGGGTACTTCATTGAGCGGGCGAGCCCATTCATGTGGATCGGGGTGGGGGAGCGCTAGTGTGCGGTAGCCGAGCGGCTGTCTGAGCGTAACCTCCGCCCGGTGCGGTTCTTGTTAAGTTCCATCCAGTCCGCTATGCGATCAATCGCGAGCTCTGTTTGCGCAGGTTGTGTCGGGTCAGTGATGGTGTGAAAACAGTGGGCCCTCGCATAGCAACCATTCAACTTCCCAGGATTTCTCCATCTTTTGGGGAGCTGTCGACAATCATCTTACAGTTTTCCCTAAGTCTACTGTCATTTGTATCATTGATTGTCATCTACCACATGCTAGCCGTTCTCAAGAAACGTTGGAAGCCTAAAAGGTAACCTCATATATTATATACTGTAGATTGAAATATATAATGATTATTATTTCAACGTACTTAAAACATGTCATACGATTCTGATAAGACTTATGTATAAGAAGTCGGCTTTATCTGGAACGATACAAGATAAAGGGGAAAACCATGGTTACGCCTCCCCCCTATGTCCCTGGATACCTTCCTACCTTTTACAGCCCCTTAAAGGGCAAGAAAATAAGCAATACATTTTTTCTAAATCATTTATTAAAATTTCGTTTGGTTTTCCACCTTAGCCAACACCAATGCTACATAAATATTCGGCATGGTAAATATATTTTACGAACCTTATAATATTAATAAAACAAATCATAAGGAATTAATCAATAAAAATTGAATTTTATGAAATATATAAAACTATATAACCGCATGTATGAAATAATACATGACCAGAATCAATAATTTTTAAGCAGTATATTCTACATTATATTCTATAACACATATACCTCTTTTATTCATTTACTAAATTATTTTATTATATTATAAAAAGTTTTCTTTATTATTCATTCAAATTATTCTCTCCTGATGTAATTGAGGAAAAATCGTTTATATTAATATATATGTATTTATATTTATTTATGTAATCCAATGATACAGGGATAATTTATTATAGTATATAATAAAATTTTAGGAAGAATAAATCGATTAAACTCGAAGTTAAGACCTAACACGTTCCTGTTATCAATAACCCGCTTGCCACTGATAACAGTTCTGTTATTGACCTTTCTCTATTTAAGTTTACTTTCTCGAAATAAATTCTTATCAAATTCTTCTTCTTTTTTTTTTTCAAAAAAATATCTAGTAAATTTATTTTTATAATTATTAATCTGCATTATCTCTAAAATCACGGGCATGAAGCGTTATCAGTTGCAAGCGGAGAACTGTGTCAGCTGTGATAACAGTGACTTTTAACTATCAGAAAAAAAAAAAAAATCAACTATCCTTTAACTTCGTAAGTTAATATTTTCATATTGCGAATTGATATTAATACTTATTAAAATTTTTAATATTCAGTGCTTATTTTAATTGTATTATACAGGACATACATACATGCTCATATCCATGGGGTGTGCAAATTTATTGGATAGATTAAATTTGAAGAAATATATATATATAAAATTTCCTATGACATTACATTAAATTTTTAATTCATTTCTATTTTTGAATCCCCCCCCCCCAGAAATTTATTTATTTTCATATTCCATAATTATTACGAAACCTTGCCTTGCAAAAAAAAAAAATGTAGATGACCTCGCCCAAGGTTTACGATGCGAATTTTCGCATAAAAATTTAGTTAATCCTTGTTGCTAAGATGTATATATTTTTAATTAGATGTAGTATATTAATTATATTTTAATTTATATCAATTAATGTATTATGTATGTTGTATTTTTCGATTTTATCTCTCGTCTTAATTCAGTGAATATATTACTTTTAAAATTAATTACAAGTTGCTTTTCAATTCATTTGAAAGTATAAACTTAAGGTTCAATGCTAAATATATTTTTTCATTTTAATTTCTTGCATTCATTTTATTGTCTTCATCGACAATCAACCCATACCACAAACAAACGAAATTCATTATTTAGGACTTACATTTGATAGAAGAATGACCTGGGGCCCACACGTAAAACAAAAACGTCTCAGTCTAACCAAGAGATTAAAACTTCTGTATCCAATGCTTCATAAACGGTCGACATTAAAACTCCGACAACGACTGAATACATACACTTACTTACTTAAACCCATATGGATATACGCCACACAAATATATGGGACTGCAAAAAATACACACCTTCAAAAAATACAAATATGTAATCAAAATTACTCAGACTAATCACGAAATCACCTTGGTACGTTTCAAACCACACACTTCACACTGATTTAGAAATACCCACAGTTAAGGAACATATACAATGACCTTTATAGACGGTTTCATGACAGACTTCATGGACATAACAACATACTCATTAGTGACATGGCCACGACTGACATACCTGGAAATACTCTCAGAAGGCTTAAAAGAAGCTGGATGAGAGATTTGCTCAAATAAATCTCTTTAACCCATGCCAGGAGGAGGTACTATCGAGTGCTAGTCTCCCACACGCATACAAGGCCTGTAGTATTCAATTTCATCACATTCACTGATTGTTACCCTAATAACAGGTGTGTGAATTAAAATCTGAAAGAGAAAAAAAAAAAAAAAAAAAAAAAAAAAAAAAAAAATTCTTGCATATTTTAATTGTAGACATCTGTAGTTTTCTGTAGTGTTATAAATAAAGTTATTAAACTTTCATCAATTTTTGATAAACATTTTTCTTTTTGACATGGATACGTCTTTTGGATGGAGGTCTATAGTTTTCTTGTATAATTTTCTTGTGAAACGTTTATTCTACATTTAAAAAAATTAACACTGCGACACGCTCTAGCTTTGTTGGTGTTGCTCGGATCGAAAATTTGACGAATTTCCAAATCATAAATTTAATGGAAAATATTTTTTGTTAGTCAACATTTGTCGCTAGGACCTACTGTATAAGAGGTGTAATGGTTTGAATGAAAAAAGTCACGTTTTGTCTACATTATTTAAGTGTTAGTGCTTTTTTGAAACTCTTTAGTTGCTAGGATCGAAAATTTGCTGACTGCTGACGATTTCCTTATCAGGAGTAGATAGATATAAGAGCATTAGATTATAGATCGACATAACCATGATCTATTGTTTTTCCCAGACGGAGAGAATTTAAGATTTTTACTTTTAATTCTGTCCAGTTATATATAAACTGACATTTTCGTTCCATTGAAAAATTAAAATTCCAAATTAAAATGTATCAGTGCTATATGGTTTTATATTCAGAATAGTTCCTAGAAAAAATATACTCGGAATTCCATTTGTTTGAACACGATTATTAACGAGCCATAGCTTTTTTAAAAAAAAACTTTCATTTAATAAGCTGTAGTTCTAGACCACTTTCTGTAGTAAACATTTTCATCTCCTTGAGATATTTTTTAAAAAGATTCTTCTCTGGAAGCGGCCAAGTGTCTCCAACATGCATTTTATATTCTGTACTCTTTTGTTGTAAAAAATACGACATTCGTAAGGAATCTGATGAAAAGACGTATGTCGCAGTGGCGTCATATTTATATAACAACTAAAAATATAACTATAAAAATTGATGCTTGGTGTTTACATTTAAACTTCGGTTCCTTTTAGATAATAGTTTCTACCGTAATTCGGTTTTTTTGTTGTTATATTTGTATTAATTACAACACAATATTACAAATTCACCATATTTCAAATCTGGCGCCACTGGGTAAAAGTGAAGTAGAAGAATGATGGTCATTTTTTACTATCATCTAGCAGTTTTCGGCACACTATAAAATCTGTACCTTTTGGGAAAAAACTAAGTAAATTCATTTTTTTCCACAATAAGATAAATATTTTGAGCAACCCATATTGGAAGTTGTAATGGCAATGGTATCCTTTTATACCATTGCCATTACAACTTGCCTACTTTTACAAGATGTGTAGGACACCAATATGGGTTGTCCAAAGTATTTATCTTATTTTGGACAAAAAATCAACTTATCTAGTTTTTCCCAAATGGTAGAGAAATTGTTATTAATTTTAGCATTTTTAGTGACATTTTTACCTATGACTTTTTTTTTTATTTACTGAATTCAAAGAAGCCGTTCAAAAGGGAAAAATTTCGACCCTAAAAAGTTGTTTACTTAAAAACTAAGTAATGATTTACTGAATTCAAGAGAGAAGGGCATTTCTTATCTTTGAAAACACACCGGATACAAAATCGCAGTTTATATTGAAATATCTTCTTTTTTTTTTATAGTTGACGAATTCTAAAAACAATGATGCCTTTGTCTTCGGCTATTGTTCGACAGAAACATTCTTTGTTCCTTGTCAATAAGAGATCAGTCCTGTAAATTTATGGGTGCGTTGGAGATATCACTGTTTCCATTTCCATTTCTGGGTCATCTCAACTACACATTGCGACCTCAATGTATTGTTTCTTTTGTAAGCAGGGATCTATAATTCTATGGAAATATTTATTGTACTTTTTCGCTTTGGTTTTCAGTAAACTAGGCCAAAGAGATAAAACGAATAGATTGTCAAATGAATTAATAGTTATCATTAAATAATATATAGATTAATAAAAAACGTGTATTGATTCAGTTATTGTAAGATTTTTATCGATTTATAAAGACATTATTAATAGCTATTGATGTATTGGTATCAACATTTTTCGATTATAGATTCATAATCGACCTATTATTTTTATAAACTTCCATCACAAAATCACAAAAAGAGCGTTTGAAAAGCAGTTCATGAAATAGATTAGTAAATTGCAGGAGACATTTATTATTTTCACACATTTACATGTTATTAATAATAATTTAGGAATATACATAAAGACAATTGTTCTACAAATGAAATAGATTAAATATTTATAATTATCACTCTTGTTGCTGTAGATCATTAAAGGGAGTTATATTTCCCATTTAAATACTCGTAAAGGTGTGTTATTGTAATATTGTAGTAAATTTGAAGATAAAGTTCATAATAACATGTCAATTGCTGCCCACTGGTAGCACATCAATTAAAGTTCTGTATGAGACGGTACCGAGTCTATCTTCTTTTCAGACGGCTCGGATTGTTCTCGAGAATAAAGTGGGAAGCAACTTGAGGTGCAGATGGATTTGATTGGTTATAGAGTTTACATGACTGTATAAGGCTAAATCAGCAACATTTGGAACAGTAAGGTATTTGTGGATAAGCTTGTGACAAAGTAAGGAGATTTAAGGATTTTAGATCGCAAGGATTGGATACGGAATGAATTTAAACGAGTTTAATGGAGCCTCAGGTCTCTTCTCCGTATGTCCAAATAGGTCTTATTACTCTCATGGAAATGAGTCTTTTGTAATTAACGTTTGTCGAGAAAATATTGAAGAACTCGAAAACGACGAGCAGTTTCTTGTCGATTTTGTCTTGTATGTGGATTCCGAGTTAAATTATAGTTTTCCTATGTACCGGATCTGTTCAACAGGGATTAGTTGAATATTAACGTTTGGTTTTAAATCTACAATCGACAGAATGTGAATAAGAACAGAATTTAGTTAGTTACAGCACCTCTAACCATTACTACTTTCATACTTAGGTTCTTATGATTCTACTAATATGATAATATGAGCGCAGGTTGATATTCTATATTGAATATGTATTCAATATGAGACTTGTGTACTCAAGTACAGAGGACTGAGTGGGAACAGCGGAGGAATGATGGGAGGACAGGAGAGGGCCAGTGACCCCCTAGCGTAGCCTCTCCTGTTACTCCCTAACAAAGGCATCTTGTCCACCAGCGATACCTTTAAACCAGTGTCTTTAATCGATACTAGAACTTTAATATAGTCTCGAGTTAGTGGTGCTAATATTTCGATTCGTTGTCCAAAAACAATCTTTACACATGTTTAAGTCCTACTAATCTTTAAAATGATTTTATGCTTTTACTATTACGAACAAAAACCAAAATTTGTTTTAAAAACTAGTTTTATTTGTATGGATTATTTTATAAAAAAATTTAATCAATACTAATCTTAATTTGATCATGTTTGATTCTATCAGTTTCTTTTTACACTGCTTGCGTGTATCTTCTTAATTGTATAGTCATAAAATTATATTAAATATTTCAAAATATATTTAAACTGATTCATTCTTGTAATATTAAACATGTCGTAATGTATTTCTAAAATAATAAGAGAAATATGTAATGTTCACGGACGTCGATATGATGGTAGTCATTCCTCCTCCTCATTATGAAAATAATATTAGAGAACCTATTTCAATCTGCCGAAATCGGGATAAAACATGTTACTAAAACTCTAAACCAATATATTTTTATATAAGAAATTGGGGTTTTCTTAACATAAGTTAGGTCTTCAGTCCTGATAAATAGCGAATCTTCAAAATTGGGAAATTTTAGATTTAGTTTTCGCCATCCAAATTTTTGGGTCAAAGCCCAAGTATAAAGCACATATAAGTGCTATGACAATGATTTTGAGTGTGTGATATTTCAATTCGCGATAACGATAGCTCGTTAATAAAATTTTAATTTTCTTATACCTAATAGATTTCTTCATAAATTTGGTATATGGCTTGCTGTAATTTTTTTTTATTTATGAAGAGAATTACAATTCTGTATCAAACTGTGTTAATCTAATATATATTTAAAAAGATTTCTGTTATCAAAGATGAAAATTATATCTTTTATAACTTACATATTTTATCATCAAGTTGAAGATTCAGTATGTAATAATTACGTTATAAGGTATCATAAAACTATCAGTCAGCGGTTATCAATCGGTTCCTAGGAATCGACACATCCCTAATTTTGCGCAATCGATATGGTAAAAAAAAATTAAATGAAGAATGATGTTTGGCAATTTTTGTTGTTTGTTTATTGGGGCTTAACTTCCTTATGATTTTTGTTGTTTTAATGCAGTGATAATATTTTGTATAATGAATTGTATTTATGTTTTCTTATTTATGGGTATACTCGTATGCTTTTGCTATCACTTATGTCTTAGCAGAAGCCTGCCATGCTTCTTTCTATATATATGTTTAATGTTCCTAAATATTCCAGTTAATACGAGTTAATCCGTCTATATATTCTTGGATTCGAAATACTGAATTTTAATACTAACACGCTATTGACAGCACATGCTTCCACTCAGTAATCTTTAGTAACAAAAAATATTCTGTAGTATCGGTAAAAATAGCTCTTTTGTTCAGTGGTGTTGACTCCATAAATGAAATAACTTAACGGTAACAACAGGAGTAACAAGTCAATCTTCAATTCCTATGTATTTAATTTAAATAATTTCCTATAACAGAAGAAAGCTTTGCAGAAAAAAGAAGTCAAGGCTTTGGAATGTCCGGTATGGTTTTAAAAATCTCTAATTTCTTAAACTGTATGATTATACCGTTAAAGTTTTGGCCATGGAAATTTCCTCTCTCATCTGCCTATTATACTCCCTGAGGTTAATATATACCTGCTTTAGGTTTCCTAATTGCTCATTAAATGTCCCTGAAACCAATTTTATGGTTTGTAATTTCTGCAAACAAATTATATATTGCTAAGTGGAAATAGCTACTTTCAGGAGTTTCCTGACGCGCGGTGGGTCCTGTGGATAGAAATTATTTTTTTGTTTGCTTTTAATGATTAATAAATGTTTAATATTTTTTAGAAATATTTAAGAGTATTACATTTACGAATCTTAAATTATTGATTAAAAGAGCTTTGGGGGAATACATGTAAAACCATATTTTGTTTTTGAAAAATTAAATGTGAATGGAAAACTAGAGGTATATCTTGGATTATAGACTACTGTTTGTATTCGTATTAGAAAATAAGAACTATTAATTTGACAGTTGTTACAGTTTATTTCATAATATGCTTATATATATATATATATATATATATATATATATATATATATATATATATATATATATATATATATAGATAGATAAGGTATGATTGTATATATCACGTTACCACTTTAAATTTCCAAAATTTTAGAACTTATTCACCAGTATCATTAAATATACGTACATATTAATGATACGGGTATCAAATCATTAATAATATGAGCTTTTATATATTTTTTTAAAGTGGTTTAAGTCAATTTTTTTACAAATTAAGTTTATGATACCTTTAAATTTATTTTTCTAAATATAATTCTACCTAGTCATTGAAAATTAAAAATATAATTCATTTGAAAGTGGTTTAAGTCCATTTTAAATCAAGGCAGACACAATTTACAACATTCAATAAAATCAATGATATTATCAGATCGATAATATCTATCTCTCCATATCCAATAAATTATGATTATTTTCAAAAATTTTATTTAAATTGGAAACAAAACATCAAACATGGCAAATATTAATACAAAGTTGTAATGGAAATAATTAGAAGGACATTACTTATTGGAATATTGAATTAAATTTTTTTTTATTTTCATTTTTTTACCTTTTGATAATAAAACAAAACATTAAAAAAATAGTATTATTCTATTTCAATTGAGTTCTTAAATGTATGACTTCTACATTTGTGGACTTTGAAATCGATTAAATCCATTTGAGGTGATATAAAGTCTAAATTTATTTTAAATTATACTGTAAAAACGATCAAATCAGAAATTTAATTTAATTTGTAATATAATATTATATATATATATATATATATATAATATATATATATATATATATATATATATATATATATATATATATATATATATATATATAAATATATATATATAACTTACAAAAATAATATTTTTCAAATCGTTAATATACAAACTGTTCAATATCTCTATTTAATATGAAATGTTCTTGTTACCAGTGTATATAAATCTATATGTGATCTAATAATTTATTCTTAACTTACGACTTGGTAAAAAAGTAAATACCTGAAGATTAGGTCAACTTATGCTTAATTAGTAAGTATTAATAAAAATAATAAAATTTATAAATAATAAAATAAAATCAGAAATTAGAAAGGAAAATAAAATAATAATATAAAATTATTAAAGATCCGTTATTCAAATAATAATCTAGTGTAAAATCATTTGTATTTTCTTTGAACAAATCAATGATATCCTGTCGTTTTTGGTTAATTAAAAAACAATTAATGATGGATTTATTATTTAAATTGAATCTCCAAATGCTCCCTAGTTCAAAGTCTCGTAATTAGGTAGAATACATAATTCATTCATTTTCTCTTCCCTTACATAACTTATGTATGCAGCGGTGTCCGGTGGACGCTTTCTTACGAACTTTCAATGTTTCATCACCGTTACCTTGTATTGTGTGGAAATGACGTATTTACTTAATTCATGTTAAATGATAATATGCTTAATATTATCATATTCAATTTTATTAACAATATGAAGGTATTATTGAAAGAGGTGTTAGGTGGGATCAGTCAAAACGTAAATTATTTTATTCTTTTTTGGTTTAACTTTTTTTTGTATATTTTGTTTTCCTTGATGGCCATCAAAGATTTGGCAAATAAAGTAAATTATGTTTGTTAACTTTGCCTAAATATTGCCTAAAATTTTTTTTTTATCGACTGTACCACCTAACATCTCTTTCAATATATTCACTCAGTCACTCAACATAGCTATTTAATGATAAATGTATTCAATTAATTTCCACTAACTTTTCCTTCAATGTTATAGGGCTTATTTTAAACTTTCATCCACGTCCCGGCTTCGCCCGTTGTCTTAAGTAACAACTTAGATACCTATTTAACTGATAATTGAGGATTTATTTATTCATCGTTAAAAATCTTGTATTGTAGCTTGCAATTTATAAGCATTATTCCCTCAATAATATTTTTACGTATAGCATTAATTTTTTACCTGTTTAAAATTGCACTAATTAGTTACCTAGTAAAAACATGATTAGACATCCAATTTTTACTTTTAGTGTATGAAGTGGTTCTCAAGATGGACAGAGACTATTTAGAAACTCATGTGGATAATGAACTGCATTATCAGCACTTACAACTAAAGGAAAAGTTGTAACTTATCACTTATTTTTACACGCAATATGGAAAAGCAAAGGATCGAAATTTTGATTTGGTTATAATTTCTATCCGACAGACATAATTTTAATGATTTCATCTGGTTTGTTTTTAATTTCTAATAATAAAAGTATGCGACAGTATTGCAAACCTTGTTTCTGCCACTCAAATTTGTACATTTAAATTTTAATTATTGTAAATTTTACTATAGCTAAACCTTCCTCGAACTATGAAAATGACTCAGTTAAAATTTGGTACAGATGGGCTCATTAGTTTTGCCTTTGTTAGCTTTATTACAGAATGATGCTAACCACTTATCGGCCGATTTCCAAACTTCACTGAAATCCACTTATAGCACCACATATTTAAATATGTTTTAATAATTTAATTGAATATAAGTAAATTTTATTAAGAATTTCAAGCTCTATATAACATAATACCTTTGTAACCTTATCGCTTTTTTAATAACAAATTAATGGAAAGTCAGAAGATTTTATTATTGCTGAACCTTCCTGGAGCCATAAAGATGGTATGGTTGAAATTTGGTATGAATTGGTTTCGTAATTTCTGTGGTTAGTGATCACAAACGAAAAATGACTTGTCCTTTTATATAATAGTGTAGATGACGCAACATCACTAAATACTTTGTCATTTTATAGAAATTTAAAATCTTTTAATTTTTTAAAATTCTGATTTCTCACGATTATTATAATACTCTTTGCCGGATGTATGTTAGAATGGTTATTTATTCCACCTTCCTTGTTTTGGTATGTTCTTGATCTACATATGCTGACTAGAACTGTAACAATTTTATTTTTTTCAATTAGTCGACTTAATGCATCAGTTTTTATGCATTTTTTTTAAAAAATGTTTTTTCATTTGGCAATAACACTGGCTAAAACAATAAAAAAATATATTTTATATGTAAAATCAAATTAGATTATGTTCAAAATAAACTCTACACTTATTTACTAATGCATGTAAAAAATATGTCGAAATAAATGTTAATAAATACTACACAAAACTTAAAAATATCTAGAGGATGTTTCCTGTATTGGTATTAAATACTCATAACTAAATTGTGTTAAACTGTTAAAATAGCCTTTTGTATTTAACCGAATTATCGTAAATTGTTAAAATAATTATGGATTCCCTGTTTTTTATATTTTATATAGGTAGATACTTTATTCTCCCACTACGATAAGCGCCGCCATCTTGAATAAGTCACTGATTTTTTGTACTTGTTTCCTTAAAATATCTCCTAAAGTATTGGTCTGAAAAAAAAAAGAAGTTAATATTTAAACTAGGTTAAATTATCTATAGTATCACACTTGTGAAGTATCTAACTCTGATCTTTTCTAGGATTGATCGAATATTTGGAAATTTCCTCATTAATGTGAAAACTACAGAATGTTATTCTTTTTTTGCTTTAAAGCAAGTAAATTGTTAATCCTGCTTCTGATATAATAAATACAGTATATTATGTTCCTAATCCGTTTGTTTAACTATTTCTGTCACTTTTGCTGATTGTCGTGTTATTATAGTTCTTCAATGTCTTCTTAATTGATTTCTTCCTATAATTTGTATCCTTATTGTCAATACTATTGTAAGGATTGGGCTTAATCCACGAAATTTGATAAAAAAATTAAGAAACCCTAGTAAGAGTTTAAAAATTAAAACTTCCATAGTTTATATTACAAACCTAACTAGATTGAAGCGTTTTGTTGGATCGCCGAAATTTATTTAGATTATTCATTATTTTCCTTATAATTTACAGATTGTTTTACAGGTTTGCTAAACAATGCTTCATTGTTCTTGTCGAATCTAGTTCAGTCAAAACAGGGAATGGTCATCGCCTGTTCTAGAATCATTTAGAACTTCTGTTTTTATGCTTTTAGCTTGAATATTTCCTCATTTTCTCGATTTGTGGTGATAGCTTGTTACTTATTTGAGTGATAATTTAAATGCATATTCCATTCTTTGTTTCCTCTTTGATGCTGTACTTCTTGGCCAATTTATTCCACTTACGTGCTTCCTCATTATCCGTTACTATCTCACTTGGCACTTGAAAGCGGACTATGATTACTTTTAATTGTTCTTTCCAGTCTGCTGGAGTTTCTGGAAGCAATGTCTTGGGTCCGGTTCCTCGAACTTCTGATTTTATGGTAATCATGGTTCAAGTAGTGACTTAAATTTATTGAAAAGTCTAGTTATCATCGTTAGGATGTGTCTAAAGCAACAACAAAAAAAAATATTTGAGCCGTGTCTCAACAAAAAATATTTTGCCCCATTGCACTACAAAACGTTTATCTACATGACCAAGACCTATATGGACTCATTTTATAGAAATATGAGTTCAACCAAATCATAAATTGCTTTCTGTTTACTATTTCTCTATTTCAAATCCCTAAATATTCTTCGTATCTCAATTGGTTTAATCCGCAACGACATATTTCATACATAAATGATCTTGTATAGACACCTGTTCTTTCTTTCTTATCCTTTTGTACGTTATTTTTACTCCTGTGAAATAATCCTCTGAGTTGTATACGAAAATAGCTCTTTGGCCAATTATTAAAGTAAATAAATGTATAATTAAAAAAAAAAAAATACATTACGGTACATCACTTTACTACCGACAGAAATTAGAAAAGGATATTGATTAATCGATTGATATCGTGATTAATAGATTGAGTGATTGAAATTATTGTTAAGAATTTTTATTTTGGATTCATCCTTACAGTTTGTTATTTAACCCAGGGATAAATTAAAAAAACAAACAAAATTTTATATCGATGTAATTTTTCTTTTTTTTCTTATGGGTTTAACTCTTGATTTAGTAATTGATCTTTGGGGATAATATAGGATATATATATATATATATATATATATATATATATATATATATATATATATATATATAGGATATTAACAGAAAATAAATAAATAAAAAAATAAAATAAAACTTTTTAACATCACTATTTATAGAAAAAATATTAATTCGTAATCGAAGTGTAATATAAAGGTAAGAAATCTTCCTTAGCAGTCCTGTTTTTTTCTTATGGCATTCGATTTCTTGTTTTATGTATAATATATGTATCTTTGGAGAACTGATGCTCACTGAGAAGGAAACTAGCTGCACGTCCGCATGGCTGTAAAACTATAAACTAAGCATTACGAATATTGCCGATGTCACAGAAATTCCAACCGAAGCAATAATCGGTTTGGCCTTCCAACTAGTCGCCCTTATGACTGTTAATATGTGAAGGTTTCGTTGATCGGATTTGTCGATTTCAAAAAGGCTTACGGTTCTATTGATTGCCAGAATTTGTATCATTTTTTGATAGAGTTGAAAATTCTAAAGACTTCGTTTAAGAGTCCCAGTCGTTAATTATTTTACAAAAGTTAAATGTAAAAGTTATTTACAGTATTAATAATCATTAAAGCTATGGTGGGTGATTCATTGGTAGCTCAGTGGATAAAGCACTAGACTACTAGGCTCCTGGACTCGGGTTCGAGTCCGGCTGAAGGCAAGAAATTGATATTAATTTCAGCCGTTGATCGACTTCGAGGTTGGGAGACCTTTCTGTGGCACCCCCAGCCTCTATTAAGTGGATACCCTTAATTAGGAGAAAATATGGTGGTTAAGTGTGATTTAGGTCAAATATCTTCCTTTCACAACCATTGGCCTAGTAACAGTACACTTTTACCTAAGTACTGAATCTTAAGAATTTCCATGGGTTTCAGTGATAAAGATCTTTTTTTTTTTTCATCATTGCAGTTAGGTGAAATTACAAAGACTTTTTTAACAATTTTTGCTTGTTATTTGCCTGTAATTTGGAAAATAATGACGTACCGTTTAGTTGGCGAGTCTGAGTTATAGTTCGTGCCCGGCCGGTGAGAGCGGTTGCTATAAAACAAATTGCGCCCTGTCGGCTGAATAAGCAGTCAGCTGTTAGAATCGATAGCTGACTCAGTGGGCAGGTCCGGGCTATTTATAACCTGCTATGGTCGATACTGGGACCTTATAACCTCCTCACTGTTATATATCTCTCCTTAGGATCCTCTTAAAACGATTAAGGAAATTTACAGGGCAAGGTTGTAAGATGTAGCGGGTTAATTGAACGGTCTATGATCTATTTAAAAGATTGTCAATTGCATTAGTTACTCGGAAAAGAATGTCTTAGGTGATATGATATGTAAAATGGAATAAGCAAAAACGGCAACAAGAAATAACTTTTATCATTCTGAAGATGGTATTGACTTGGGCCACATAGATATAAGAAAAGCAAAAATCTTTAATCAGAAATATTAGGAAAAAATCAAGAAATCACTCTCTACACCACAAATCACGGTAACAACATTGAACTACAACTCCACAAATTCGTCGAACTCGCTCTGCACGGGTACATATTTTTTGTTTTAACCACCTAGTTACTGGACATAATAACGATGAAAAACAACTAGACCGGAGATCTGTTATATGTATTATCATGCTTGGAGGAGGCATTGTTATTGTTATTTCTCATCAAATTTTTTATCTATTTCTTGATTTTTTTATTTAAAAATAAATGACAAGAATTATTTATTTGTTAATTCATTATCGATGTAACGATCCGAATGTTGATTGACAATTTATTTTTAATGTCTTTGGTTTAATGTGTAAACACATATTCTATAATAACAATTTTATATATATTTTTTTTGGAGTCCTGTTTGAATTCAATATAATTTATGTATTTGCCCTTAACAGTATTTTCTTAACGATTTAGTTCTAATAAATCTGGTCTTAATTCCTTTGAATTATTGGAGCTAAAACTATTTTTTTTTTTTCTATGTTATTTTTCTAAGCCAATGCAAGGCTCAATTTTATATCCGATTTGCTGTGCCAGTTATTTTAAATTTCACGGCTGCCTGAAATGTTCTGCTTGCCGCCTCCGACCCGGTAGAGTTATTCTTAGGACTTCTGGTGCATTTTTAGCTACTTCTGGGTGGCCATTCAGTATTTCTTAAGTGTTCTCAGTTAAGATATGATACCTTATGGTTTTTATATATTCACATATTTATATTAAATATTTTTTTCATTCGGTTTAAAATAGTGTGTCATTTATACTTTGTTAAGTATCAAGGTATGTGTGTCACACTATTCTTGACGATTGTCGGGTGATAATCAATTCTCATGGACAGAAGATAAATGAATGAATATCTGGCATTAGCATACAATAACGTTCCACTTCTCCCTTATCTGTCATGTATGGACAAGTGTTTGTATACTGAAACTTACTTTTCCTTTCCATATACGTTAAATGTATGTAGTTCCTTTGAGAGTAAGAGGATGAGATTTTTTCAAATGATGGATATATCGATGTCGTGAAGAAGTGGATAGGTAAAATTACTTTGAAAATGGGTTAATTCTCAACCCTCATAGTAGGATTTTGAATATATGCGTTGTGAAAAAAATTTATGCTTCTTAATAAGGCCTTGAAGTATCTATGTTGGCTCCAGAGTTATTTTTTATAGTCATTACTGAATTTTTGAAAACGATTAAAAATACCCCATTGAAAAGTTCACAATTTTGACACGACATATGGATATATTTATACGTCCTTTATTATTTAAAGATTTACGAAATGTTTATATACATATTTCATTTTTAATATGAATGATTTTAAATCTTAATAAAAACAATCGAATTAAAATATTTCCAATATTTTTTTTATTAAGATTGTGACATATTTACACTTCATACGAAAGATTTTATGACAAACTTCACGGACATTTTAACAAACATACAAAACTTGACCACTACGGAAATGCCTGAGTAATCTAAAAGAAGGCCGAAGAGAAGCTGGCTTAGAGATCTAAGATAAACCTATAAATACAAGACTGGAGTGGACACCGATGGGTGCTGATGTCCCTCCTGATATAGCCAATCGTATTCCATTTTACATCAGATCCGCTTATTGTGGTGGTTTAAGTGGCAAATGTGTGGAAAAGAGAAAGGTTATGAATTAATTTTTTTCTGTGTATACTCCAGTAAAATAAGGGTTTGGTGAAGAAAAAACTGCCGAACCTTTATTCTAAACGGATCTTCCATGTTTTTGGGGGCTGTGAATCCGAATCTGAAGTTTTTTATCACATCAGCTGTCGGCTTCATACCGAAAAAAAAGAAAAAAAAAAACCCAAAATACGGGTTATTTTATTACCAATAACACGAAAACGAATCTTTTTTCGAAGAAAGTCTTCATATATTAATTGTAGCTGGAACCAGTAACAACGAAATAAAAAATAAAAGTTCGAATTCGGACCATTTTTCGTGAAGTTATGGGCTTGGGAAAAATTGCAGAAATTGGCCAACTTGCGGTCTGGCACTCTTCTCTGCTAAAATAAATTTGTCGTACTCTTTTGGCTCTAACTCCAAAACTATTCGCTTGATCCAAGATTTCTTTTTTTCTTATAAAAGCTGGTTAAATTTACTATAAGACTCTCTATATGAAACTTTGATTAAATCCTATGAAACACCTACGCTAGCATGCTGTGTATGTTATGGCAAAATATGACGATTATGACATTCTCAGTGGGCTGGTGTGGGAGTTTCACGGGATTTAATATACGTTGCATATATAGGGTCTGATAGTAAATTTAACCACCCTAAGAAGAAAAAAAGCAATTTTTGACCGGACTAATAATTTTGGAGTTAGAGCCAAAGTACAACATACTCCGTCCGAAAAACATAAAGATCCGTTGAGAATAAAAGTTCGGCAGTTTTTTTCGAAAACGGCCTTTTGGAGCCTTATTTTACTGGACAAATATAAGATTTTTATTTTCTACTACTCTTTCCGGATTTTTTTTTCATACTATATTCATTGATTTATGGGTTTAATTTTCTACAAAGGGAGGCGTGGTAATTCAGTGGGTAAGACACGAGTTCGAGTCCTACTGGCAGAAAATATATTTACTGTTATTTCAGCCGTGGATCGTATTCGAGGTGTCCCTTCCAGGGCCTCTATAAAGTGAATACCCTTAATTGGGGGAAAAACCTAGCGGTTGAGCGTGGTTTTCCGGAAAATCTGCTCCTTCCACAATAGTTGGCCCAGTTACTTACATCCTTACCCAAGTAATGAACCCAGGACCCTTCCTAATTTATAGTGGTACATGTATTTTTTTTTTTTTACGAACTATTCCGTAGACGGGGTGTTAATTACCAATTTAAACTGCTGTTTAGCGTAATTTGTAGCGTAATCAGCTTACATTCAGGGTTTAGAGGGGAAGAGGTTTTTTTCTGGCTGATATGAAATGTATGGCGAATGGCAGAGCCGATGGTTAGACCGAGACGATGCTGTAGTCCTTATGCCAACTATGAAGCAGATAACGAAGTTTTCTTCTGCTGTCACTGGATCTTTTTTGTTTTCAAATTTAAACTGCTTGAAAAACATAATTGTTAGATAACTGTGTTAAAAAGGAAGTAACAGGGAAAGGTTAACTTTCATATAGCTTCTAACATCGCTCATTTTTCTCAACTAAGGAATGAATTGTTTTTAATTAATTAGCTTATTATTTTTCAAATTTTTTTATAAGTATAAAATACGTAAACTAATATCAAAGCTTTTGAAGTTACAGGTATTAGGTATTAATCCATCGAAATCGCTTCATTTTCTAACAGCACATGCTTATTAGATAACATTTCTTTTTATTGTCATTACCGCCTTGCTTCGTTCTCATAATCAACATAAGTAACTCTTAATAGTTTCTTATGTTCAATTTCTTTAGTTCTGGACAATACATCTGAACGTTTGAACCTTCATTTGTTATTTGTTATATCTTTTGTTTATTTGTTAGTTTTTTACTCGACAACGTGGTCGCCTCTGTCCCTTGATAAGATATCTGGATATCTTGAAAAAGCCGTATTATCTACCAAAAGGTCGAAGACGTAGCTTTTAGGTTAAAAAAGACGATCTTTCAAAACATAATGGAAATACTTAGTTTGTTTTACCATATATATATATATATATATACATATATATATATATATATATATATATATATATATATATATATATATACATGTATACATATCTGTGGTACCTGTGAATAGTTAGTTAAGTGCAATAATCCTATTTTAGGAAAAACGCAATATTTTCCATAATGATCCATAAATTAGTATTCATCTCTGTAATAGCATCATAAATAAATCCATTTGACACAAATGAAGTGAATAAAATTAGATATCTGGTGATACCCATAAACCAAACTTCACAAACACACTCAACACACAAGATGCACTTAACAGACTATTTCCTTATAAAGTGCCACAGATAAATCTTTACTTCTTTTTTTTTATATGGATGTATCTTTCGGCTGGTTGTCTATAGTTTTTTTGTAACTTTTATTTCACCTTACAAAAAAAAAGAAATACATATGTATACATAAAAACATGTTCGGATCGAAAATTTGACGACAGTTTTCTTATCAGAAAATTAATGGAGAATATTTTTTGTTATGTAACATTGCATCTATGGCCTATCGTTGGGAGCTATATTGGTTTGGATGAAAAACGTCTAGTTTTTATAGATAGACATATCCATGGTCAATGGTTTTTCCCTATGAGGAAAAAATTGGATTTTTTTTTAGCATACGGCTACGTAATCAGCTGAACTCAAGGGTTTGGAAGGAGAATGAAACAAAAAAGATGTTATTTTCTATCTGATGTTAAATAGTGTTTATAATTTTATGTATATAGGACCTAATCTATATATAACACTCAGTGGTACATTCTCTTAACATGAGCTTTATAAATATTTTATCTTAGAAGTTGCCTCAACAACATTTTTAATCTTCTTTGGTTATTATATTGCTTTGTTTCTCAACGACATGATTTATACGAGTTTTTTTATCCAGTTGTTAAGTTTCTCAAAATATATTGTAACCTCAAAATATCTTTGTTTTATCTAAATCTGCTGGTTCGAATTCTATGAATATGTGTGAATATTTCATTATGTGATGGGAAACTAAATTTAGGAATTTTATTATTTTTCCCTGTTTGGAAGCGTCAAAAATTAAATACCTTAAAAAAAAAAAAAAAAAATGAATTATTAATTATAATCTTATTTTAAGTTTTAATTATTCAATATGTTATTAGAATGGTTATGTAAAATAAATGTTTTTACTTTATGTTTATTATTTTATTTATTATTAGAACAAATTATTGTCTGGAAGAGATAACAAAAAAATTAGTTAAAGGTTGCAGTTAATGTCTAACTTTCACCACTTACAGTTCGAAGGTCTCATTATCTAGGAACCT
This sequence comes from Euschistus heros, assembly GCA_003667255.2. Lineage (NCBI taxonomy): Eukaryota > Metazoa > Arthropoda > Insecta > Hemiptera > Pentatomidae > Euschistus > Euschistus heros. Next base: position 12,905 of record RCWM02000942.1, on the reverse strand, counting down.
GTTTTATTGTTTATTCTAGGACTATTGAGCCTTGTAGCACAGTACCCCAATTACTATAGATTTACTGCTAATAGGAAATAAATAATTTGTCTTATTATTTTTGAAAAAAAGTCTGGAAGAAAATATATTATGCCTGCTCCATTGTTGGGATGTCTACTAATGATCTCATTAAAATAGAATTTTAATGAGGCTTTTTAATTAACATTTATATTAATTTTATCTATTTATCGATATTATTAAATAATATCGATCAACAGATGGCATTAATATAATTACAAATTTTGTTTTAATAATAAAAATCAAATGTAAAAAAATGTATCTTTTAATATATATATAGTATTAATTGTTCATCCTTATTCCAACTATAAACATGAATGTATAATTTATTTTTCAATAAGTATTTCTTATAAATATACATTTTAATCACATATTGATATAAGTTCTACTTCAAATCTTTAATGCTTTTTATGATTCCACAGTTAAAGTTATTCATAATCACCTTAATGCCGAATATGTTGCTGATTTGTCCCAACCGGATATATATTATTTTATAGTAAACTTTATATCCACATGTCTCACAGCTTCCCGATCGATAGCATATATTCATCCGAAGCGTCTGAAAAGAAGCTGGCATAGGTATTTCATTACATAGATTTTTATCGGATTGTTATGAAAAGATAGTAGCTTCTCATGTTTTAGGATGCCTTTATATTCATAATCCTTCACATATACTTCATGTATTTTTTTTACTAAGCTGTGCATTTAAATTTATAAGAATAGTGCAAACTATATAGTTAAAAAACATAAATACATCAAAAACCTTGAAGTACTAGTCTCTTAGGAGGCATCTTGAATTGTTCTTTGGTACGAAGGTTCGACTCTGAGCCAAGTAAAACTTTTCCTTAGAGTTTTCTTTTCCTTTCGTCTTCAATGACCTAGGGTCTCTTAAACAAGATCTACTTTTAAAGTCTTCTATAAATTTTTTTTAAACATAGTCAAGTTTAGAATAATTACGTATATATCGTATGTCTTAAAATTGCACTAATTTTAAAAATATATGTACATAATCCATAGTTAATGATATATATAAAATAAATTAGATTATTTCGTTTGTCAAGTACTATAAAATATTTCTGAAACAAATTTATTGAAGGATTGAGCTACATGTCATTTTGGAATACCAGAAGACTTAAAAGGACCTATACACGATACACGACATAAAAGTGACCACAAATACTAGACCGACCGATGTATCGTGATTTTTTTGTTTCTTTCTGGACTGCCATTTTAGATATTCCTATCACATTACAATGATATTTCTGTTTATTTTATCGTTTTAGTTAATTTATTTCACAGCTTATATAGGAACAAAATCAATTCAAATATTTAAAATTTTAAATTTGCTTATGATAAATTTATCAGTAGGCAATAGGTCCCATATAGATAGATATGTTCCACGTCAAAATGAAACCTGTTACAGTTTTGCCAACTGTCCCCTGCTCCTAACTTTAAAACATCTCCCTTATTTAAACATATTTTATTAAGTTTTCTTCCTTTTTTTTTTTTTTTTTTTTTTTTTTTTTGAAATATATATACAAATGTAGTTGTACTTTTATAAGATAGAGAAAGCAATATATCCTAGCGTACTTATCAATACGAAAAATATTTGAAAGAAAAAATATCGATTTGAAAATAATGGACTGTCAAAGAAAAATAGCGATATTTTGTATACATCTCTTCTCATGACCAATATGCTAGATTTCTATTTTAGCACATCTTTTCATTGTCATTTATTTATTTCCTATAGATATAAGAACGTAAGTTAAGAATAATAAATAAATTAATTGGAATATCTAAAAAGAAGAATTATCTGATATAAGGACTTGCATGTCACAAATTAACTTATAAAAGAAAAAAAGTTATAAATTGTATATAGAACAAGAATTTTAAATTATATAGATTTTTAAGCAAATATTTAATTGTTCATTTACAAACTCGATTTCTCTCGATATGCTGTACTATCGCGATTAAGACGCTGTCTAATAGCAATTTTCTAGTTATGATACGTTGAAAAATATTTTTATGAAAATATAACAATAATTATGTATATATATCATATTTTTAAAAAATAGTTCCAGACGCAAGCTAACAATGGATATAGTGTTGGCACAGTTCCTGAAGTTATTTTTATTATAGTCCTAGCCTTAGTGAGCGTTGGAAGTGATTGTCGCCTGTCTGTTCGGCTGGATGGGTTCCTTCCTGCGATAAATTTTTTAGATCTATGTGTCTCACAATACCATCTATTGTGGCCAGGGGCTCGATAGGCTCTCGTCGATGGTCATTCTTATCGCTTTTATGTGACGTTTCATATGAGCCTTATATTTTTTCTAAATTATATTTTTAGAAAAAACAGGCTCTTCCGTGTTCTATTTTTCAGAGTTGGCTTGTAAACAAAACCACCGATATCTTTGAGCGTGTGTGTGAGTGTGTTTTGCTCAACCAATTGGTTCTTCAAACAGTCCGTTTGTTGACAAAATTTCGAAGTTATTTCTCAAAATTTTTCGACTTTTTGGAGGAATGATGAATCTGAATTTCAAGTTTGCTGGTTTGAGATCGACATCACAAAGAAATTCGCACATGTTTTTATTAGGTTTTTGCTTATGTATCAAAACATTAGCATTTTTCAAGAATGGGGTTCCTATTCAAAATTGAAGTCGAAGTATTTTCTACAGAATACATTAGATACTTTTGTGTTTCTAACGAGCAGTACCGGTCTAGAGCGCACTGAAAAACATGTACAAACTCTGAATAAAAAATTGTTGTTATATATCCATTAACTGTGATGAAACAGATATTGTCACTGTTATAAAAAAAGGGAGGTTGCGATGGCTGGGTTATTTAGAAAGAATGGAACCTCAAAGGCTGAAAAGGAAAATGCGCCAGGAGGAACAAGAAAAAGAGGCAGGCCCAAGCTATGATGGATGGATGATAAGGAAGGGGACATACGGCGGCTAAATATCCAGAATTGGAGGAACGTGGCCGCTGACAGAGAGGAGTGGAGAAAACTGTGCTGAGACTCAGGTTTTTCATGGACTTTATCTATATGAATAGATAGAATATAAATAGAATTTATCCATTTATTGAAATTTTTAACTGTTTACAAAAAAATACATCTAGTAAATGTGAAGTTAACGTCTATAACAACATGCCAATTACGCATTGTTAGAACTTAAATAAAAGTTCTATATGAGACGTTCCCTAGTGCATCTTCTTTTCAAACGCCTCGGAGGGTTATCGGGAATAAAGTGGAATTCAGAGACAGTTGAGAGACTAATGGATTTGAATGTTTATGGAGTTTAATATGAGAGGATAGGTATCTGGTTTAGGATAAATCAGCTTATGGAACATTTAAGATCTTCATGAAAAAACAAGAAACATCGAGGATTTTCCGAAGGATTTTGGATTGCAAGGATTGGAGATAGATTGGATGGTTTAGTGAAGACCCAGATCTTAACTCCGTATGTCCAAATACAACTAATAACTGTCTTATTAAATGAGTATTCTTTAACTAATCAAAATCTTACAATTAATGTAAATAAAAAATGATGAAATATGTTTAAATATTGAGTTTAAAGAAGAAACATGTAAATATGTGTTCTGTATAGATGATTCAAGACAAAGTCCCGTCCATCCTACTTCTGTTTAAAAAAAAAGTAACTTATAAGTTTAATATTTTTACGGCACTGTAAGGATTTCTTACATAAATTTCTGGAAAATCATTCATTGCAATATTAATACGTTATAGGTTTTATGATAGCTCATAGGGCAAGCTCCCGAGCTCGAGTTCAAGTCCGGCTGAACGCAAGAAGTTTATATTACGTCATTTTAGTTGTGGGTCGACTGCGAGGTACGGAGACTCCCCTCTTAGGGTACACCCATGCTCTATAAAGTAGGTATTTATAAAAATGCCTGCGGTTTTAATTCCGGCCAAAATCTCCTCCTTTAGACACCATTGGCCTAGTAACACATACATTTTACCGAAGTACAGAGCCCAAGGTCGTCGAGGTACTGTTTGTTTTTTTATTTATTTAATTTATTAATTTATTTTATTTTAAAAAAAATCAAATTTTCTGTCTAGACAAAATTAATTGTTGAGAAATTTAAACCGGTTTTTAAGTATGCACATTGAGGACTTCCAGCGACCGAGGCTACTCACGGAAACAGGTCGTGTTCTGCCTTTTACGAGAATCGAATATCAAATGGATTTTACGTCTATTAAAGCCTTCTCATTGAATCATAGATCCCGGTTCAGACACATCGTCTGTCAAGATTTCATTTGTATTCAAGAGAAATCTTAGCTTAGAGGCAATTTCTGGGTTTAGATAGTCGTATCGTTGAGGGGCGAAGTGATATCGCTTAGGCCAGTACCTTCCTAACATCTGCGATAAAATCCTGGATCTTTGAAGATTATGAAGAGGAAGATAGGTAATAATCTTTAATATCTCCTACATAATCATCTATTTGAGGATTTTTGGTTGGTTATTGATGATCTGTGGTTGTGTTTCTCATATATGTTTCATCATTTCAGTTGAAAGTTGTACAAAGGAGTTTGTTTTTATGATCGATTCCTTTCTCTTTTATTCGATTTTCATTACTATTGGTTTTCATAGTGAAGATAGTGTAGTTCTAACTTTGAAGCAATCTATCTTTCGTTTTCTATTCTATCAAGGCTAAAATAGAAATTTGTTTACAGAAATCTACCTATATAGGTACATTGATAGAAATCACGTTTGTTTTATATAATACAATATAAATAAATAAAACGGCTTGGCAACCATTATCTAACCACACATCTCTCTCCATCCCACCCCTTTAAAACCCAAATCCACGTCACCTGATTAGCCCTGACAAAATCTTAAGTCGTAGTCTACTCATCGGACGTTTGCCCGATGGTTCAATACTCTATACCTTTTTTTGGATTCGGTAATTATTAAATTTAACGACTTTACATTTCAATTTCAACAGTTACGTCCCATTTTGGGGTTTTTCGATTATATCTCGAAAACGTTGGAATCTAGAAAAATATGTTTCAACTCAAAATTAAAGCTAATTAAATTTCCTATAAGATTGATTTGTACATATTTGTCAAACTTCCAACGGTTTTCGAGATATAGAATATAATAGAATAGAATAGAAAAAATTATTCTGGGACAAAGTCCCTTAAGAATAACTTAAACAACACAAAGTAAGATCATAACTGGCCGAGAGCTGTTAAAATAAAACAACATAGGTAAAATTGAATACAAATAGGTATGAGAAAAAAAAATACAGAGAAAAACTAGAACAAGAAAAAAACTATAAATAAAAAGAGAGTGAACAAATAAATATACAAAATAGAGGTTAATATTGTAAATAAAATTGCAGAAGAGAAAAAAAAAACTACAGAAACTTAAAGAAAAATAAAATATAGAAAATCAAAAACTATCATTACAAACAATTAAAACATTATCATAATCAAGCTATAATTTATCCTAAGGTTTTATGTCTGACGGTCTTAGTAATTAAATTAGACGATTGCATACATCCTTAAAATTAGAGAGCGTCGAGTTGGAGGGAAAGGAGATGGTGAAAGAATAGTGATTTGAATGTTCCAAAGGAAGAAGCATTGCGGATACAGGGGGGGGGGGATTCCAAAGAGTAGAGGATCGGACAAGGAAGGAACGTTGGAATGCAGTACTTCTGTGGGATGGAGTATAGAGATCGGAAAGACGAGATCTTGTATGCAATGATTTGATAGCGGACTTGAATTTCAGGTTACTGAAAATAAAGGGAGGGTGACGGGTGTTGATAACTTGGAATAGGTAGGTGCCTAGGAAGTATTTTCTGCGGAAGGAGGGGAAAAGCCAATTTAACTGTGTAGAGATGCGAAACATGGGAACGTCTCGAGGTTCCGTAGAAAAACCTAATGAAGCAATTCATGATGCGTTTTAATCTGTCTTCAAGAACCGTCGAGAGCCCGCCATGTATCACGCAACCATAGTCAAATTGGGGGAAGATAAGGGAGGATACTAGAAGTTTGCGTGTGGGTAGGGGAAGGAGGTGACGGGAGCGGTACCGATTGACTTTCGGGAGATTTGTGCAATATGGGATTTCGAGGAGAGGGTTTAATCAATGGTTAAGCCTAAATTTTTAACAGAGGAATGGAAAGTTATTGGATGACCATTAAGGAACAATGTGGGAAAGTTGGCATTTGAATGGAGAAGGGAATGTGATTCTATGGCAATTGCTTGAATTTTAGCTGCGTTTAACGTTAATTTGTTCAGATTTGCCCAGGCACAGATTTCGTCTAATACATACTATACATAACTGAAAATCGATAATTTTAGAAAAAAAAAATTGTTTTACCTCACTTTTTGTCAAACATTAGCTTCAAGAGCCAGAAACATATATATGAAATTAAAAGTGTATATTTAATGCTCTAAAACTTTGAATTTGTCATTTTTTTTTTAAGGCGGAAGGCACTAGAAGCAAATGGTTAGCAAAGCGTTAGGTAAGTTATTTTTTTTTTCTAAAATTATCGATTTTCAATATCGTATATCTCGAAAACCGTTGGAAGTTTGACAAATCTGTATAGAATCAAGTCAAACATTTTCGAAAAGAAGTCAAAAAGTTTCGCATATTCCATGCACAATATGTTCATTGACTTGACTATTAAGTTAGGATGTACTGTTACTAGGCCAACGGCTGTGAAAGGTGAGATTTGACTGAATCATCCTCAACCGAAAGGTTTAGTCCCCCAATTAAGGGTACGCACTTTATAGAGGCTGTCGATCCCCGGCCGATTAAACAGGAAAAAAAATTCTTCCAAAAGAGAAAGTGAAGTAATTGAAAAATTCTTGGTTTCCCTGTTAAAGATTAGAGACTTATATTTTATATATATATATTTTTTTATCTTTGATTTTTGATGAATTTAAATAGTTTTTACCAGAAGAGATCCCTCAACCAACTTCTTTTTAGCCTTGTTTGGGTGTATTCTAGCATTTTTCTTTTTTTTAAATACAAAACAAAGTCATTTTGTGTAAGTTTTCATCACAATAAATCATATTACAAGTATTCATGAAATCCTTCAACTTGATTATGGTTCAGAATATGATCTTCAAAAAAGTATAACTTTAGATGAACTTATGGACACCCACCTTTGATTCTGCTAATTTATTAACTTATGGATGGAGGAAATATCCTTTTTACATATGACAAAAATAAATTGGAACTCGGACATGTTTCACAGCCAATGCCAGCTGTATCAGACGACCTCAGGGAAGACATGAGTACCAAGAACAAAAAGGTGAAAATTCTGCGGACCTTGGTGCACCCGCCAAGGATGAACAACCTGCCCCGGACTCGGCCTTATAAGGCCGCACTACCTCTCTTCCTGCTCCCCCCTCCCCCCTGCAATTTAACATTACTATAAACACTATCATTATTATGTATAACATTCTATTAATGCCCTGCACCTGCGTATATAGCGCTCGATAACCAGCTGTGTATTTAGCCAATAATATTATTGGACGTGTGGTATTTAATCTTGATCGCCGTGTTGCCTTTTATGAGGCTAGTGGTATTTTTTTTTTCATCAACACGAATGTATAATTATGATTTTTTCCTTCTGGAATACCAACCTTAACTCGTATAAATGTATTAAGAATTAATAAGAGGATAAAAATTTGGTTACTCTATAAAATAAAAATTATTATTTTATTTGTTGTTTGAGATTTTCAACTATGAAAAATGGGATAAGTATCTTCGATATTAGTTTGTCGGAATCAACTGTGAATAAAGAAATATTCTTAGATTTTGATTAATTATAATCAACATTTTTTCCTATTGCCTTTTTCTTCGTATTCGTAACATTGTTTAAAGGGGCGTTAAAGGGTTTGATTGGAAGAATGGGTTATGGTGATTTTCTGGTATGTATCAATTGTTGAAATTTATTGTATTTGTTGATTGTGTAAATTTTATCAGAACCTATGTTCATTTTTCTTTTTTATTTTATCTCCTTAAAAAATATGATTTACTTATTACTTCTTAGGCCTTTAATAAATTTTTTTAATATTCTCCTCTAAAATATTAAGCAGTAGATATTTTAGGAATTTTTTGTTCATGGGTGTGTCTAAATAATAATTAGGTGATTAGGCACAGCTGTTTTTTTGTTGTTTTTTTTTCAATTCTTGTAACTTTGTATTTGTATTTTTTTAACGTAATAACATAAACATCATCATCGTCAATCACCATATATCACTCAGTCTTAGGTGGATGTCTTTACTGCCTTCTTCACTTTGACAATCCTCCATCAGCTGCATATTCAATAGATGCAGTTATATTTTAATATGCAGCAAACATAAGTTCCTTTTAACTCCATATTTTTTAAACAAACCTTACTACAATTTTTATTTTATTTTTTTAATGCACAAGTCTCCCAGCTTAATTCCCACTCGATTTCCAAAAACCCTCCGACGTGTCTGAAAAGAAGAAGGCTAAAAGACCTGTTAGTGTAAATGTTTTATTGAAGTTCTGCTACTTTGTTTTTCTTTACAAATTATTGACATGTCTGTAATCATATTCCACACATTTACATGTTGTATATATTGTATACAGTTCAATAAATAATTTTGAAAACAATTAATGAAATGTTTCCATCGTTTTGTATTCCTTTTGGATGGAAGTTGGGCCTTTCAATGGTTTGGTAAAAATTAAATAAGTCGATTTTTGTCCAATATGAGATAAATATTCTGGACACCCCATCATGTAAAAGCAGGGAAGCCCATAATATCAATGGTATGCTTTAAACATTTTTGGGCGAATTTAGACACATGTATGAATGCCAATGTATGTGCGTTTCTATATGTTAACATACATCATGCAATATGCATTCTATAATAAAATATACGGAATTAGTGGAATAATAGTGATTGAAAAAATATTTTTTTAAAATATTCAATTTTCACTGAAAACAGAAAACATAAGAGCTGCTCTGAAAACCTGTGATTTTAGACTTGCCTGATTTTCCTAAATGGTACAGAATTTGAAATCGAAGATTTTTTTGATTTTTTATTTACACGTGTTTTGAGGACTTGTACGTGGTTTGTAGGAAACCTGTTCTATTTTGTTATGGTACAAGGAGAGATATCCAACGCATTTCGTTGTTGATACTAAGAATTTTGAGATACATATTCTTCACTTGTTTGCTTGTTGGTTTTCGGAGGGAAATCTAAAATGATTCGATTTTGATAAAACTATTTCTCAAATTTATTTATTGTCGAATTCTGAGATATACACATGTTAAAATAGCATTTGCAGATATGACTCATATCTATTGAAATCATTCTCTTTTTTTTTTAATCCTTGTATTTGTCACCAACATTAGAAGTCGACCTTCGCAGCTTCTAGGGACATCTAAATTTTAAATCCAGCCATAATAGGAAGGCTAATTTTCCCGGTTCGTTACAGAGCGAGAAAGACAACAACCGTTCGAACAAAGCCCCTATTGAAGGGGCCTATTGATGGCCCTATTGTCCAATCAGCGGCGTTTGTTTACTTATATGGCCGTTGCTCCTGCACCCAACCTCGAAGAGGTTGTGCCATATCTTTTCATTGGTTGACTCTAAGTTGACTTACAATTAGTAAACAAATTATTATTACTAAAATATGTCGTCATGTTTTTATTTAAATATCTATTTATATAACGGGGCGACTTTATACTTTCACTTAGACAGTAAAAATTTAACTTGTGTGTCATTTTAGTTGTAATGTAAGTGTAGTTTTAATACTATGATATATACATATATAAAAATTTTGAGTTTGTGGGTTTCAGTATATTAATGTTATACTGTTTCTATTTATTGTGCCATGAGATTTGGCCAGAATCACATTTAACCACCAGGTTTTTCCCTAATCGGTGTGATTATGGAGCCCAGCTGTGCGTCCGGAGACGCGAACCTGAGTCTGGAAGTTAGGAGTCCAGTGTCATACCCACCTTCTCAACAAAATAAATAGATAATATAATTAAAATATTGCCTTGTTATTTACACAATGCTGTATTGTACAATAATACAATAAGTGGATCAGAGGAACTGTGATTTAAAGGCATGTTTATGTATTGTATAACAACTGCGCTTTGATACGCGCAATATGCCCGGGGTATTATAGGATCGATTCTTGCACAGCTTTTATACCTTTATATACATTGTATATTATATACATATATTATACCTCTTGGCGTTGTTGACACTAACAGGCCTGCGCTGACGATGAAGTAGTTCCGTACAGTTGTTTTAACAATCGATAGTATTGGACGCCTCCGTTTTACTCAGTCCTTACATTTCAATACTATTTACCAAAACTTTAGGCCTTGTTCAAACAATTAAATGTCCCATTGGAAATCACATTGAAACTGGAACACATTTACGCATCTGTATATACAGAAATCCAACCAGTTCCACCAAGTTAGGAAGATAACTATGTGTTTATTGTCTAAACAGATGTGTTTGAGTTTAAATAAGAAAATTAACACACATTTTCGATTTTTTAAAGGCAGTTCTTTACTGAAAGGTAAATCCTTAGTTAAAGGATTGTAGATAACCATTTTTAAATACGAATCAGATCAGAAAATCACAATAAATGATGTACATTCCAAAATCATTTAAATTCAATTTTAGTCTAAAAATATTAAACGATAATGAGTGCCATAAGTTGAAAAGTTATTGACGTACTCTGATTGGGCAGATTCCCAACTAGTCGTTTACTTATTACATTTAAATCATGTTTATCTGAATCTGTAAAATTACAAATTTATAAGTATGCAATGACCAAAAGAATTACAAAAAGTACAAACTTATAAGCGTACAAAAACCAAAACTATTTATTAGATGTTGCTTGGGGTTTAACGTTTATCCACACTGACCTTCTCCTAAAGCAGAAAAGAAAGGTTATCTTACCAGCTTATTATTACTAAAGTGAAAAGACCAAAATTTTTTATTTGGCCTACTTCGAAGTAAAAGTCAACCTTCTCCCCTCTTGTAACGGATTCGACTTCCGCTGCGGTAAACGATACTTTAGTTCATCTTGAAATATGAATCGATTACTACCTCTAAGATTGTGAGATTGAATCTAAAACGGCATGATAATTTCACTAGTCATCCAGTTAAGTATTGTTTGTATAACAGATATCCTTCCTCACCGTTTTGCAAGGTTTATTGAACCCTTTTCGCAAGTGTCTCTTTTGTACTTAAGACTTCCTCGATGTCTTTCAGGCTCTCCCCTCTCGAACCTAGAAGAAAGACTCCATTTGCATGAAAATGACAACGGACAGTGAAAGCTGTTTCATTATACTTGGCATATTATTGATCTAATTATGAGGAAGTGGTGGGGGCGGTAATGTAATTTGTTAGTTGGGGCTGACCACCGCGCACTCTTGGGGAGGATACCATAAATTATAAGGACCGTTGAGGGTGTATCCATATTCATGACACCTAGCCTTACGGTCGGCTGGCCAATGCTATTTATTTTTCGCATGTATATCTTCAGGTCGATGCTAATTAATTCATAAAGAGATGATTATCGCCCAATTAATTGATGAATTATTCAGGGGATTCATATGTTGTTTTTGTATCTTGAGTGTGCTGCTAAATTTAGACTGTAGCAGTTCGTAAACAAAGCCGCAATACCTGTATGTATGTACGGATATTCCCTGTACAATCCATTTTATTCATTTCTAACCGTTTCTCTGGTTTCCTCGCATTTTTATATTAATGATATTCCTGTTCTTGGCAAGATCTGTAGATCTTTTAAAAATTTTATTTTGACATGGTATGTTTTTTGGTGGGGGTCTAAACGTTATTGCCCTCCTTGTGTCAATAATTTTTCAAAATCATTTTGACAAGCTCATAGCTCTGTGTTGCTCGGATCAAAAGTTTGACGACTGTTTCCTGGTAATTTATTAGAGAATATACTTTGTGTTATAATATTTGTTGTAGGACCTAGCGTTTAGGTGCTATATTGGTTAAAAAGACAGATTTTGGAACCGCTTTTGTCTCTAAAATTTGCTTATTGCAAATACTCATAGATTATTTATTTTATTTAATTAACAATCAATCAATATGGTTATTTTAATTAAAATGCAAATTGGGAAAATCAGTAGTTTATAGATAGAAATATTTTTTTATAGGAATGACAGGTATTTGGTTTGGGCCAATTATGCAACATGGGACACCTTAGATCATTATGGGATAAGTTTATTTGTTAAATAATGAGTATCGAGAATTTTACGAAGCATTTTGGAATGTTAGGATTGGATACGAGAATAATAGGAAGGCTTGGTGGCCCTCAAGCTGAACTCCATATGTCTAAATAGTTATAATTTCTGTATTGCAAATAAGTCTTTAGTAATTAATCTTTAAAATTTTGTCAAGTATAAATTTTAGTAGTCGACAAAGATTACTAGTTTTCACCTTTTCACACTCTTCAGGTTTCAGTATGGTTTGATCTAAGTCCTGAAATATATAGAAGCTGTGAGCTTTATTATCTGTTCATTATGTTCTGGGCAGTCTTAAATTGTTATCATTCAAGATTCATGTTCTAGAAAAGAATATGTCTAGTTCATTTCTGTGATTGAGCAAACCATTTGCGTTCCATAAAAGAACTGCCAAGGAGTTTTGGATCATCGAGGAACAGTAGACGTGATTTCTGTCAGGGCTCTTGTGAGAAGGGTAATTAAAGGTCTGATGGTTTCTTGGAGTTCACGGAGGAAGGAGGAGAGAATCGATGAAATATCACCAAAACCTTGGGAGGAAATAGGATAGGATTCTGATATTTGAGGCGGAAGGTTAAACTGTCTTGACGACGGTAAC